>JAMZAV010002653.1:0-226215 GCA_024449915.1 Sweltsa coloradensis
GAATACATCGTTGTAATGAGCTCGATTAGTAGCCTATATTTATTTTTTCTTGGTGTAAAATGCATTATTTACTGTATTTTTAAAAAAAAAAAATAGTTGTTTTTACTTATATGTATAAGGATTTTGCGGCACCCCTACATAAGGTCCGCGGCACCCTGGTTGGGAACCACTAGGCTGTATATGATCATTGTACTGTGATTGCATACTAAACACTCATCGATAAAATACTCAAAATGTAAAATCATAGTTACTTATATGCCTATACATGAATATGCTAATGTTTCAAATTCATACTTGTGTCCCTGAATGGATTAGTATTTATTTATTCTTCAGGTGCTGCTCTAGAAACATTGTCTGCCGGCCGTGTTGGGATCATGCAGGAGAGTGCAAACACTTTGAGTCAAGCTGTTACAATCGCTGTCAGATACGCAGCAGTTCGGAGACAGTTCAGTGCGAATGGTCAAGACAACGAACTTGCCCTCATTGATTATCCATTACATGTGAGTATAGTATAAACAAGCTTACGGCCTATTAGATCTACGTAGTTGGAATTCATCTTTATATTGTTGAAGTTTGGCCCTATTGTTAGTTATCTATCAGTATTGCTAAAGCTAGCTAGCTTAGGCCTATAATAATTTTAATTAAAAAAAATAATTTTCTGAAATAATGTTTGATGTACGATTTTTTTCGGCCACCAGTTTTATTTTCACAAATTTACAAATTTACTGTCATAGAAAATACATAACTCATACAACATAGCAAATTGTACAAATAAATAATTAATGTTACATACAGAAATAAATCTAACAAGAAATTTAAAAAAACCACAAAGCCTGAAAAAGGCTTAACTGTGGGCTTAGAACTCTTATTTGTACCATGTGACAAAACAATCGCACATCGTAAATTATTTCAGCAAATTATTTTCCCTTATACTCGGAGCAGAGACAAAGGTGTGTTTAACCAATAAAAAAATCATAGCTCAAAATTAAGTATTGCACCTAGAACTTTCATTTTCTAATTGACCCAAAATTTGCATATAATGGCCAAAAGGGAACTATTGTCCTATTACCGTATTGGACCGAATATAGCACGATCTCGAATATAACACGATCCCCAATTTTTCAGAATCATTTCAAGAAAAAAGAAAAAGAAAATCAAATTAAAATGTACAAGAAACATTTTTTATTTACAATGCAATGAATGAATAGACTAAAGTTTCATTCTTACAACAAAACATTTTGAACAATGTTATGGCCTAGTCCTATGTTTTTTAACAGGGTAGGGCCAAGCACAAGCTCACATAGGCCAACCACAGTTCACCAGTCTGATTAAGGGACTACAAATCGATAATTGTGACCTAGAATCGATTCCCAAGAAAAAACTTTTTAATTGTACGCACAGTTATTTTGGTGGTCATTTTCCGCGGAACCCGTGAACCGTGATACGCGGCGATATTCTCGCGGCCTTTTGCCGTGGAGCCCGTGATGACCACACCCGCCCGCCTCACGGGATCAGCTGGCGTCGAGTGGGTGGGCAGGGCGATGCGCAGCAGCCGATGCGCGGGAGTTGTATTGCGGGTGGCCTATGTTCAGGCGCTATTTCAAATGCAAGAGCGCGAAAATAACGCGAGTGCTGTTTTAGAGATAGTATTTTCGGAAAAAAACATTGCGCTATATTCGGTCCGATACGGTAATTTTTTAAAAATTTATTCAAGATCCTCTTTCATTCAACCAACTTTTAGCCAATTTTCTTTGACTTTCAAAATATCGGTAAGAGTGCTCTGGAATAGCATTAAATATTTATGCAGTAGGCCTTACTGTGAAACTTTTAAACAAATCACCCCATCCATAAATATATTAAATAATTACTAATTTACCTAGAGAGACCTCTAACACTGGCTATTAGCCTATTGGCGCTCAGATAATCAATTTCTTACTATATTAGGGCAGCTAACTTCTGAGCAACTTGCAAAGCTATGCTTATGCAGTAAGAGAAATGTAATAAAACCAGAGTTTTTTTTCCAGCAATGGCGTCTCATACCGTATGTGGCTGCTACATGCGCTCTCAAGATCTTCATCACAGATTTCACCAACGAATACTTGGAAATTGTTGAAGAGTCTAACTCTAACTCTGGAGCAAAACTTCACCAGTTGGTAAGTGGATAAGTTAGCTCTTATTATATCTAACGACAACAACAACAATAATAATAATTTTTGAACTTTTGTATAATTTGATGAAAAGCTTAATCAAGAAGATCAATAGAATAGCCTCATGTCAATATTCAGCGGCTGACTTCATTTAGTTAGCGGACTTCCAAAATCAATCTGCTTTCTGCACTGGGAATATAGAATTGCTTGCAAGTAGAAAGTTAGCTGCTGAATATTGGTGCGGTACCTAATAGTAATAGAGGAGTATGTATCATTTGTGCTTCTTCTAATTGGAGATAGTCAAAGAAGAGGCCAATGATTTGGCCTCTTCCTGTATACACTTAGGTCAATTGTAATAAATAGGGTCAAATTGTAAGAAAAGCCATTTTGGTTTAAATTTGCCTTTTTCTTCTTTAAGAGAATAAAGACATTATTATTATTATTATTATTATTATTATTATTATTATTATCCATATGGCAACCGCTATACAGCCTTGAAACTAATGTTATATGCTCTCATATTTAAATGTTTTAAAGTGGTTTATTTTAACAGTAGTGAAGTAAATTGGTATTAAGGTAGCTCAAGCGAATGTAATCTCTAGTTTTTGAGAGATTTATGAGATTCCATATATCGCTCAAAATAAACAAATAACGGACAATTAAATAAAACACACTTTGTTTACGTATTTAAAATGAATGAAGCCGAAATGAAGCTCACTTTTAACACACAGGATTTTTTTATTGTTATTATTCACAGGCTGTGATTTGACTAGTGTATTTTTGTTTTTTCTAATAAATAATAAAACACGGTTTGTGCATCAAATAAAGACAAAATTGTGTTTCTGAAACGCTTTTTAAATAAAATAAATATTATTGGTGTTTAGTTTTTATTTAATTAGATGCATATTAAAGGTATTAACTACCAACAAAAGATCTGGCATCACTGTAATCACAGTGTCTCGCGGGCCCCTACAACAAGCTGCAGGCCTAGGCCAACGATATTCGTGAGAACTGCCAATTCGTATTTGTATCATACCAAAATAATTAGTAATGAAATATGTATGATATATGTAGCATTTTATTAAATTAAAGAAACATTTGCAGAATACTTTAAAAGAGTAAAACGTGCATTTATTGCCAATTACAAAGCGTTTATAATTATTTGAACCCAGCGCGCACACAATAGTCTGCGGCAGACTGCATCAGTATCTCTCTAAGCGGCCGGCAGCCACAGTACACTTTGGCTCAGGCATAGCGCGTCGCGTAGCACGCGAGAGGTAGCCGGTTCAAACCCCGGCTCTGACTACTTTTTTACTTTTTTATTTTTATCCAAAAATTATTGTTTACGTATTATCTGAAATACATTTTATTACTGTAATCTTTTAGTGCAATTTACTCTAAAATAGAAAACTTTTATCCAGTCTGTATTTGCCTGTAGGAGCTTTCACTTATGATATGACGAAGCCCGACTTTTTATACGGCCCTGTTACCCGACCCGTCCACATTACCCGCAGGTTACCAGGGTAGTAACACAAAAAATCGAGTGGGTGGGGTGTCTAATGATCTGCTAAAAATCGCGCTCATCAATAATTATCGTAATAGCCGAGACGTAATGCTGTCCAGTAAATAATGACATACTGATGAAGTGGTAATTTACAATCACGTAAGAGGAAGACTGTTTTACTATAATGTGGAAAAGGTCAACTGGCTAGGTTGCTATATAAAATGAAGAAAACTCATTGTTCCCTGTTCTTTGATCTGCTGTATATCTAGTCACAACAGTCTAGTCAAGGTCACGATGCGTTGTCGTGTTTGGTTCGGGGGGGTGGGGGTGGAGATCGGTAGTGCACTGGCTGTCGAGCAGATAAATCTGGCTTTCAAGCAAGATAAAGAAAAATTATATTGTACAATTTTGGTATCGTGCATCTCATTCTCCACACTACTCCGCCATCTCCACAACACTGCAATTACATAATAGTACATCAATACATTCATTGTGTATTGGGTCAGGAATCTGTCATTTTCTAACATCCTTCTCCTACCAAATGCAATTTATTGTTGAAATATAAAGCGCATAATATATGTTATTAATAATTAATTGCAACTTTATTGTCTGCCTGTATAAAACAAGTACCTATTATCTTTCTATTAATTCTTATACCGGTTCAGTAGCAAAATTACATTTTGAAATCTCCCTGCAAATGTGCTAAAGGCTCTAAGCCAATAAGATCAGAGTTAAGTTTACAGGGTTGCCAAGTCAAATCGTCAGGTTGCACTTCAGGATGCTATAACTTCTAAATTGGTTCAGGAACGTACTATTTTCTTGTTCTTATATCATTCGGAATTTAATATTCTTTAAGAAAAACAGTTTTTAAACAAAATTTATTCACAAGAAGTTATTTGAAATCATAAGTAAAGGTCGAAAAGTGTATGTATTTCCATGTTCCCCATGCTATGGGATAGGGCGACCTTCAAACTTTAGACCTGAATATATCGTAAAGTAGTTCAGGAAGCCTACTTTTTCTTTTTGCATTATTGTGTATTAGTAATTATCTGTTAATATGCCAAATTTGAAATTTTTTTATTAAACGTCGAGATACGCTTGAGCTACCTTAAGGGAAAGTTGAGGTTTGTGTGAACAGTATGTGAAACAAAAAATGAAGTTTGTACTACCTTGAAGACATGAGGTGGATTTGTATGGGTCGCCTTCAATTTTCTCCATTGAAAAGGGCACAGGATGGTTGCTGGATATTTCAAATAATGGTTTGAAAAGCTATTGCTACATGTGACTTGAAATATCTAATTTGTCTTTAAATGGATAGGTAGTGAGAGATTGAAAACAGTTTTTTTGATAGATGATAGTTTTAATGCATATTGTGCTAATTTAAGTTGATTTAAATTTAAATTTTTTTGACATTTGAAGAGTGTTTTTGTTTTTGGAGTTATCTTTGTAACAATGTTTTAAATTTGATAAAACAAGATGGTCGACAGTAAGACAGTGGAAGAAGGTGCAAACAGTGGATTAAAAGTAAATAGTCAAAAAGAAGAATCACAATTTTGGGGATGTGAGAAAAAGAGTTAGGGCGGGAGTCCAGTGTACTTCATGTGCCATTTGGTCCCATTTTAAATGTGCGGAGTCAATGGAAAGGAGTATAGAAGAAAAAAGAAAAGTGAATGGTGGTGTGGGTGCAGCAATGAGAGATTGGCATTGAAAGAAGAAAAGGTAGGAATATGCATACAAACAACAGCTAATGGAAATTGAGACAGAAAGTATAACTGTATCAAAAGCAAGCAGACCTCTCGGCTTAAGATTGGGGTTAGGCATAAAAACCGGTGGGAGATGCACCATAAGTAACAAGATTAGGATAAACACAAGGAGGAATGATATAATGGGTGGAAGGGTGGCTCAATGGAAAAGGAGGAACCCACATTGGAATGGTTAAGAGCTGGGGTAGGCCTAGTAGTGAGAAGTGGAAGTTGATGGTACAGGCATTAGGTAAAATGAGCAAACATATTGAACAACTGAGTGAAAAGGTAGAAATGTTGGAAAAGAAGAGAGATAAAGAAGAAGGAAAGGCAGGAGTGTTAGAACAAGTGTACACCAGTATGAAAGGGGTGGTGGAAGAATGCACTACAGAGGTGGTAAACATCCAGCTGGATCGGGAAAAAAAAACATATTCCAGGCTGGAACAGGAAATGGGAAGAACACAAATGAGATTGGTGAGTGTTGGAGAAGAATTGGAGGAGGAACAGGAGGGAAGAAAAATGTTGGATAATAGATTAAATAACATGTGGGAAGAGATACAACAAAGAATATTAGACTTTGGTATACCACATGCTGAAGACCTAAGACTAGGCAGCAAAAGAGCTCGTGAGCACATGGTAGGGTTTGACCAAAAGCAAGGTTTAGGTATCGCAACGCCAGACAACAAAGTTGGTCACAAATTGGCGGTACAAAAGAACGTCCATAGAAGCAAGTCACCTTGCCACAAACATCAGGTGGGTGAAGCAAGACCAAAAAGAGGACGAAACAACAACGGAGTAATAGAGCTCAAGGTGGGTCTAGGCCAACAGCACACAGTAACAACAGACCTAGAAGATGCAATGCAAGACATTGAAGTTGGGCACAAGTCGGGTGTAGAACATAAACAAGACAGAAGTAATTCACCATGTCACAAACAGCAGGTGGGCAAATCAATACCACACAATGAAGTTGGTCACAAGTTGGGTGTAGAACATAACAAAGACAGAAGTAAGTCAACTTATCAAAAAACAGCAGGTGGGGTGAATCATTACCAGACATTGAAGTGGTATGCAACTATGATACAAGAAAGCTCAACCAGGACAAAAAAGCATTAGGTATACTAATTGGAGATGTGTCGGGTACAACAGCAAATAATTTTTGTGTTGGAGTGGAGTACAGGGCTAGGGTTTACCCAGGTATCAGGATAAATGAACTTAAAAAGAAGGTAGAAGAGTACAAATCAGATGGAAATATAGAAGTGGCGGTTATATGTGCAGGGAACAGAGAGAAGTGGGCTGGAGAGGAAAAGGCAGTCATGCTAGGGAATCTACAAGGCTTACTTGTATTGGCAAAGAGAAAGTTTTATAATGCCAAGATAGGCATGTGTGGGATAAGCACCTGGAGAGGTTTAAGCTTAGGTGTCAATAATGATATAAAAGAAATATGCAAGAGGATTGAAGTAGAATATATAGACATGAATGGGGTGGAAGGAATAGAAGAGAAATGGAACAGAGCAAGAGAAGTGGGAATAAGAGCAAAACGCTTCGTAATGAGCAACGAGGGAAAATGGCTAGGCCTAGATGTGAATGTAAGAGAAAAAGGAAAAGAATCTGAAACAATGTGGCAGAAGGATTTTCACACAAGGTGGGTGTGGAGAAAAAGAAGTTAGGCATAGACCGTGGACAAAGGAGAAAACTAAACAAAAGAGGGAGAACATCATCACACAGGAAAGAAGGAAAAGTTATAAATGTGGGCACAATAAATATAGTGTCACTTAATGGTAAAATCGAAGAGATCATTGATGTCATGAAAGAACAGAAACTGTGTGTAATGGGACTCAGTGAGACAAAGTGGAAAGGGTGTGGAAACAAGAATCTCAGAGAAGGATACAAGCTGTGGTGGTCTGGAGGAGTGGAGGGAAGAAATGGGGTAGCATTTGTGGTAAGCCCTGAATGGAAAGACAGTATCGTAAATGTGAAAAGCCATAGTGATAGAATGATACAGATGTACATCTTGTGCGATGACAGCATGACAATCGAATTCATTCAGGTGTATGCGCCTCAAACAGGAAGACCAGTGGTTGAGAAGGATGAGTTTGTGGCAAAATTAGAAGCAATTATGACATCAAATACTATTGTAGTAATGGGGGATTTTAATGCAAGAATAGGAAAAAGATAGAAAAGGATTTGAAGAGGTTATGGGCAGACATGGGATAGATGCAAGAAACAGAGATGGAGAGAAATTGTTAGAAATGTGTGCCAGAAACTCGTTAGTTATAGGAAATAGTTGGTTCAAGAAACGTAGAACCCAAAAAATAACGAGATATGGCTATGGTGAAGACAGATCAGAGACAGTAATTGACTATCTATGTATAGGAAAAGAAGTAATGCGAAATCTTGAGGATGTGAGGGTAATGCCATCAATATCATTGGATGGAGACCACAGGATGGTGTTGGGGAAGTTTAGAATGATGGTACAGACCCAAAAGAGAATAAAGAACCGGCACAAAAGACTAAAAGTGTGGAAACTGCAATCTCCGATAGTGCAAGAAGAGTTTATGACAAAAATTAGTGGACCAAACACCTACAAATGAAGTGGGAGAAATAGAAGAAGAATGGCAAAACTTTAAGAAGTTTTTGTGTCAAGTGCAGAAGAGCTGTGTGGAAGAGTCAGTGAAGAAGGAAAGAGAAAGAAACGCGATGGTGGAACGAGAGGGTACGAGATGCAGTTGGGAGAAGAAACTAGCTTGGAAAAAGAATGAAAAGTGCAAATCCACAGAAAATGAGTACGAGTACCGTAGGAGAAAAACCGATGTGAAACAAATTGTGAAGGAGGAGAAAGACAAAGCAATGGAAGAATTTGCTGGTAATTAGAAGATGATTTCCAGGGAAATAAGAAAATTATGTACGGACTAGTAAAAACAAAAAGACAAGAAAGGGAAGAACAAAAGCTCATGGTAAATGAAAATGGCCAAGTTACAAACAACCCACAGGAAATACAAGAAATGTGGAGGAAATATTTCAAAGATCTGCTAATGTACAGGTTAGTGAAAATTTAAATGCAGAGAAAGAGAAAGAGGCAAGTGGAGAAGATGAAGAAGACGAGGTAACAGAACAAGAGGTGGCTCGGGCGTTAGGAGCCATGAAGAATGGTAGAGCTCCGGGAGTGGATGACATTTCTGTGGAAATGATCAAAGCATCAGGTGCGGAAGGAAGAAGATGGTTATTTCGATTAATAAGTACTGCGTGGAAACAAAAAAAGGTACCGGAAGATTGGAAATGAGGTATAATTGTACCGTTGTTTAAGAAAGGTGATCCTAAGAAATGTTTAAAATTATAGAGGGGTGACATTAATGTGTCAGTGTGCAAAAATTTATGAGAAAGTTATAGAACTAAGACTGAAGGAGGTATATGACACAGATCTAAGAGAAGAACAATATGGGTTCAGAAGTGGACGGTCTACTATTGATCCAATAGTTTGCTATAAGACAGACAATGGAGGGGAGATGGCAAAATGGGAAAGAAATGCACATTGTGTTTTTGGATCTGGAGAAGGCATACGATCGCCTGCCTAGAGAGAAAGTATGGGAGTGTTTAGAGATAAAAGGAGTGGGAAGAGGTTTAATAGACAGGATACAAGAACATATCAAAGGAGTGAAAGTTGTGTACAGACAGATATGGGTAGGTCAGAATGGTTTCAAGTGAATGAGGGCTTGCGACAAGGTAGTGTGTTATCTCCAACACTCTTTACTGTTGTAATGGATGAAAATTATAAGAAGAGTGGAACCAAATACAGATGGAAGGGACACAAGAACATTAGTGTTTGCGGACGATGTGTTGATTTGGGGTGAGAGTGCCAGAGAAGTGCAGGAGAAGGTGGACAGATGGAACGAAGTTACTACAGAGTTTGGTCTAAAAATCAATCATAAAAAGAGTGAATGTTTGCGTATGCAAAAGAAGACAAAAGGCAGGCCTAGAGACATGGAAAATATTGTACTTCGTGGAGAAGTCTTAGAAGAAAAAGAAGAATTTAAATATTTGGGAAGTATATTGACAAAAGATGCAAAAGTGTGTAGGGAAGTGTCATCTAGAGTGCAAAAAGCAGAAGGGTTTTACCAATTGGTGAGAAAGTTACTATGGAATGTGTTTGGCCTACACGTATTTTCGAAAATGTTTGCTTTTTATTTCATTTATTCATACTAGGAGGCAGTGATGAGATTTCTGTCTTTTGACTTTTTAAAACATAAATTTTTGATTGTTACTTCGGTCCATGGCATCTGTTCAATACGTGCCTTCGTTTTGTGTGGAAAATATATCATTTACTCACTTTACATCTTACATTATTCATTTCCTCTGGAATATTAACAACATTTATTGGTCCTCCGGGCCGGATAATATCGTTTTATCCGGATTATTTGGTAATTGTTAACGCCCACGGGGAAAAAGTGTGAGTTAAAGTGAAGTTTGTGAAGCGGGTTTACGCCATTTTTCCTATGCTGCAATGGATCAACTCCTAGCAAGGAAACGTGTTCTCAAGTGTAATGTGACTCGTCTTGAAAACACCATCAACAACGTGCAGACCGGTGAGTTATCAATATCATCAATCAAGGTACATAAAGAACGAGTGCATCAACTTTCTACAGAAAGCGACAGCCTACTGCACGCCGTCAGTGCTGCG
Source organism: Sweltsa coloradensis (assembly GCA_024449915.1). Classification (NCBI taxonomy): domain Eukaryota; kingdom Metazoa; phylum Arthropoda; class Insecta; order Plecoptera; family Chloroperlidae; genus Sweltsa; species Sweltsa coloradensis. The sequence continues at coordinate 10,069 of JAMZAV010002653.1, forward strand.
TCGGAAGATGATGCCGATTCGAGCAGTATGAGACTGATATTAACGACGTTTTTGAAAGGTTGGTGGCCATTAGGATTAGATTATTGGACCTAGGAACCGATCACGTCGGCGCTGTGACAACCACGTCCCCTGAAGCTAGGCCTAGACCCAGTGAAGTAAGGTACCTAAGCTTCAGCTGCCGACGTTTGATGGCAGCCTACAGTGTTGGCTATCATTCAGAGATCTCTTCGAGGCGGCAGTACACAACAACAGTCATTGTCTGGAGCTGAGAAACTGCAATATCTTAAGTGTTCCCTACAAGGTGAGGCTGCTGCTTTACTCCAGTCTATTCCTGTGACCAGCGCTATATTACAGCGAAGCGGTGGGAATTGTTGACGTCACGATACCAAAATACGCGGGAAATCGTAGACAGAGTTCTAATGCGTATGTTCTCCCAGTCTGTCCTACAACAGGAGTCAGCTGTTGCATTACGCAAGTTGTTAGACACAACTTTGGAATGTACCAGGTCCTTGGCAGTTCTTGGTCAACCTGTCGAACATTGGGACGCTGTGCTTGTGTTCCACACCGCTGGTAAGATGGACAGTGAATCTCGGCGTCAATGGGAGCTGTCACTCACAACTAAGGAGCCGACAACTTTCAAACAGTTAACTGACTTCATTGAGCACCGTGCTCGAGCACTCGCTGCTGCGGGTAGGCCCACCCTTAATCACAAGGGTCCTTCACCCAGTAGTACAAAGTCAACGCACCCGAAGCAGACGACTTCACATCTCAGTGTGTCTCAGCAACAGGGGATTCCATCATGCGTCAAGTGCGCAGGAAGTCATTTCCTTCACAAGTGTCGTCACTTTCTTAACGACAACGTACACGACCGTCATTCATTTGTAAAGAGCAAATCATTATGTTTCAATTGTTTACGGGCAAAACATACTGCTAGAGACTGTACTTCGAGAAGTTGCCGCATGTGCCAAAAACTGCACCACACATTGCTGCATTTCAATGAAACAGTCTCAGGGGAACAACAAGATGAGGTCATGTCTACGGAGTCTACTGCCGTCTCCTCCCATTTCTCAACGGAATCGATTTCGTCAATGGTGTTGCTTTCAACAGCCATAATCAATGTGCGGGATATACATGGTGTAAGCAGACCATTACGAGCGTTGTTTAGATGCAGCATCTGAGGCTAGTTTTTGTTACAGAAAAACTGTGTTCAAAAGCTTGGATTGCGAGCACAGTCGACTCAGGTGTGTGTCTCAGGTTTGGCCTCCACTAGCGTAGGCAAGTGTCGTGGCGTCATACAATTGAATTTTACTTCAACATTCAATAATGAAGAGTCCTTTGCCGTCGAGGCTTTAGTTCTGCCCAAGGTTACAGGAACTCTTCCGAGAAATCAAGTCAATATTGAGGGAAATTGGTCACATCTTAATGGCTTAAGTTTGGCAGACCCATCATTCAACATTCCAGGAAGTATCGATGTTCTTCTCGGAGCAGATGTTTACCCATTGATTTTGCGCTCTGGTCGTTGTTCAGGAAACATTGGTTCACCCATAGCACTGGAAACAGCACTTGGATGGGTACTTTCGGGTCCCATTAATGCACCTGGTCCTAAGTCACCATAGCAACACTGCATGTTCAGTGTGACATGGACAATACTTTGCGTAGATTCTGGGATTAGAAGAAATACCTTCTGCAAACTTACTGACTCCAGAAGAGAAGCTTGTGTGAAAAGCATTTTGAAAAGTCTCACCGGAGAGACGATTCTGGTAGATTTATAGTTTGAACTTCCATTTCGGAAAGACAGCCCGAGGCTTGGGCTATCCCGCAATCAGGCGGTCCATCGACTCGCTTCCCTGGAGCGTCGGTTGAAATACCAACCTGATAAAAGGCAGCAATATGATGAGTTCATGTCTGAATACTTGTCACTGGGTCACATGGAGCTTGTTCCTCAAAGTCACTAACCAAGCCCTTGAGTGAAGTGTATTACATTCCTCACCATCCAGTCATGAAGGAGAGCAGTACAACCACAAAGTTGAGGTTGTATTTGACGCTTCAGCGAAGTCTTCTTCGGTGCATCCTTGAATGACAAACTTATGGTTGGACCTAAGCTGCAAGACGATATCGTTCCTATACTGATTCGGTTCCGAAAATACATCGTTCTTCTAGTAGCCGATATCGCCAAAATGTATCGACAAATTCGGGTTGATCACTCACGTGTCGATTATCAAAGAATAGTGTGGGAACGAAGCCAGGTGAACCAATACAAGACTTCAGACTGTTAACAGTTACTTATGGTGAAGGTTGTTCTTCTTATCTTGCCACGAAATGCCTTCAACAACTGGCAAGGGATGAAGAAAGGTTATTTCCAAAGGCAGCACCTGTTGTGATAAGGGACTTCTACGTCGACGACTTGATGACGGGTGCTGATACCATTGACGAGGCTCGTCAGCTTCAGAATAAACTTATTCAACTAACGAACAAGGGTGGTTTCGAGCTCCGCAAATGGTTATCGAATACCCAAGAAGTTATCGAAGCAGTTCCGGAACCAATGCGAGAACTTAACATGCCTTTGATCATCGATGAAGATAAATCGGTAAAATCATTGGGACTTCAGTGGCATCCAGCAGCTGATCAGTTCTCATTTACTGTAAACCAACCCCCTAGCCAGAGTGTTATCACCAAACGCAAGTTACTATCTGACCTTGCCAAGGTGTTTTGATCCCCTGGGATGGCTTTCACCAGTGACCATTAATGCCAAGCTATTGTTTCAATCATTGTGGAGACTAGACGTTGGATGGGACGATGAGCTTCCAGAAAACATTTACAATGCGTGGAGACAATATTGCGAAGATCTTCCCCCTCATACAAGGCATCAGAATTAATCGATGCTTTCAAGCACCCCAGCCAACAATGTCAGAACTGGTAGGCTTCTGTGATGCCTCTGAAGCTGCATATGCTGCTGTAGTCTACCTGCGCACTATGTACTCAGATGGTACTGTCATGTTTCAACTAGTGGCTGGTAAAACAAAGGTGTCACCGATACGACAGGTCTCCATTCCTCGTTTGGAACTGTGTAGAGCATGCGAGACATTGCAAATAGCAGAATGACACAACGCTACGCAAAGCTACGCAACGCAACGCTACGCTACGCAACGCTACGCAATGCTACCTATCGCTACGCAACGCTACGCTACACAACGCAACGCTACGCTATGCTACGCAACGCAACGCTACGCTACGCAAGTACACAACGCAACGCGACGCTACGCAAAGCTACGCAATGCTACGCAACACAACGCGACGCTACGCAAAGCTACGCAATGCACTGCAACGAACTTCCAGCAGCACGAATACGTCCGGCTCGTCCTTTTCTACATTGTGGTGTAGACTACGCCGGCCCGTTCCTTCTGCGGAATACGAAGGGTAGAAGCAGAATAAACTACAAGTGGGTATGTCGCCCTTTTCATTTGCTTCTCCACGAAGGCTATTCACTTGCAGCTAGTAACGACCTTTCAACACCTGCTTTTATAGCAAGCTGAAATACGATTTGTCCCTCGTCGTGGCAAGCCGTTCCCGAACCTGACTTGATGTCCCCTCAAGGTTAACCAGCTCTCAAGGTGGAGCTGCTCCAACAGACAGCTCAGCACTTCTGGTGTCGTTGGTCCTCGGAGTACCTTTCTCGACTTCAACAACGACCCAAGTGGTGGGCTACGCAAGCCAATATCCAGCCTGGAGCTAAGGTGCTCATCAAAGACGAGAGGCTTCCTCCTCTTCAAAGGAACTTGGCCGAGTCTTGAATACTCACCCTGGTTCTGACGGTTTGGTGAGGTCCGCCACTGTGAAGACATCGAGTGGGGGTTTTGCAACGACCTATTGTTAAGCTATCCTGCTTACCCTTTGATGGGAATTAGCTCCTTTACCTTTTGTTCTTTCTTACTTCATTGTTTATTGTGTTATGTTAAATTGTATGTGCCAAGGTGGGCGGAATGTTTGGCCTACACGTATTTTCGAAAATGTTTGCTTTTTATTTTCATTTATTCATACTAGGAGGCAGTGATGAGATTTCTGTCTTTTGACTTTTAAAACATAAATTTTTTGATTGTTACTTCGGTCCATGGCATCTGTTCAATACGTGCCTTTCGTTTTGTGTGGAAAATATATCATTTACTCACTTTACATCTTACATTATTCATTTCCTCTGGAATATTAACAACAGAATGAGTTGTTCCCACAAAAATGTAAAATTTTGCTGTATAAAGCATATTTTGTACCTATACCAACATATGAGGCAGTAACATGGGCAGTGGGAACAAAAGAAGAGAGTCAGCTGGAAGCAGCAGAAATGAAGTTTTTAAGAAGTATAAAGGGAGTTACAAAGATGGACAAAATAAGAAGTAATGAAAATAAGGAAAGAACTGGGATTGGAGAGATTGAATTTTAAGCTAGGAAGAGAACGTCTAAGATGGTTTGGACATATGAAAAGGATGGGCAGGGAGAGGATTCCAAGACGAGAATTTGAAGCGGCAGAGGAGGGGAAAAGAAGAGTAGGAAGGCCAAGAGAAAAATGGGAAAGATTAATTCAAGAAGACGTTGGAAAACGGAATGAAGTGTGGGAGCATGTGGCAAGAGTGAAGCTGTGGGAGGACAGAAGAGAGTGGAGTAAATTGGTGGAGAGGAAGGAGTTGGATGATGTGGAAGAAACACTAAGTCTGGCAAGCTTAGTATCTACAGTTTCATGCCCTTGATAATGGTGGAAAACCACCACTCAACCCGACATAGTTGGAACTGAGTTATGATGATTATTATTATTATTATTATTATTATTATTATTATTATTATTATTATTATTATTATTCAAGCTGTGTTTTTTATAATCAGGCCTATTTGAAAAAATACAATTAAATAAATTAAATATATGCACCAAAAGTTTGGAATGTACTTTCCAACAGTCTTTGTTATAAAATTACAGATTTAAAGGGTACCCATATGATTGTAACCAGTCTTGGGGTCGCTACTTTTTAAAAGTAGCATGCTATCGCTAACGCTACATGCCCCGAAAAAGTAGCTTCGCTACTTTTTCGCTACTTTTTTTCAGATGTAGCGATGCTACATTTGCGCTTCTCAAGAAATATAGCGCGCTACTTTTCCGCTACATGTTCCCGTTTAATTGGGGGTCGTCGAGATCCCAAATTATCCCGTTTTTAAAGCCTTTTGACGTCGTGCCGCAATGATTTTTAACTCCATTTACATCAACTCGATCGTGATCTATCATCAAAAGCACATAGTTTCGATTTTCATTGTGATAGAAGGCGTTCTTTTAACGTTTAGGCTAGGCTAGGCCCTAGTCTAGGCCTAATGATCAACATTCATATTGCATTTCTTATTTTCAACAACGTGTTTTTCGCGGAATCACTGCAGAAGAATGCGACAAACAAGGTTCGGAATAGGCCTACTGGTGCCGTTCAATAGCGATTTAGCCTGGAATGTCCCAAGGGAGGAGGGATAGGCTATGGACCCTATGACACTAATCACTTCATTTTAATATGCAATTCAGACGATTGGCGTAATTATTGAGCGGCTTATGCTCTAAATCAATAATACGACTTCTAATTATCGTGGATACATCTTTGTTTACGACCCTGAAATAGCACTCAAGATGCCCCACGCAATCTAATCACTGCAATATTTTGGTAAAGTCAGCTCACACAATGTGACAGATCGGCGATCGCTCGCATCCTTCGGACGACGCAGAGAGAGAGCGAGACAGAGACTCACTGGGAGAGAGCGAGGGAGATAGTGTGGAAGTGAGACGAGATTAAGGGCCGTTCTACACGGCGAGCACATGACGTGGGGCGGCGGGCGTTACAAGTTAGTTTGCAGTGCCGACTTTTGACTTTACGTGGTACTGGGATGGCTGGCCCCGGAACTTAAAAAGTAGTGCAAATATCACGCTAACGCTACAAAAATTGTAGCATGATACCGCTACAATATGCCCCCTTAATAAAGTAGCGCGCTACTGGCTCCGCTACACGTAAAAGTAGCATGCTACATGTAGCGCGCTTCTCCCCAAGACTGATTGTAACAAACGTCATTAAGCTTCTATATCAAACTGTTTGAAAGGAATGCCAAAATGAATGATGACATGAATGACATAAAGAGATAGGGTGCCAACAGCTTACCTTAAACAGAGTAGGCGCGCTGCGAAAGATAACATGTAAACAAACAACTACGTAATCAAAACGTATTTCGGTCCACGTGACCTTTTTTTGTGAGTGGAGAGAGAAACTGAGTGAAAACTAAAAACTAGGCTGGCTGTTGGCTAGGGGTGAAGGGTGAGTGAGGGTGAAAATGAGTGAGTGAGTGTGGATTGGGTGACAGGGAGGTGGTGGAAGAAGAGGGGGGAGAATCACTGGAGGTTTAAAATTGGCTTTTGGCGGGGTTTGCAGATCCACTGGTAGGAAAGTTCCCACCCTCTCATTTAACTAACTAGCTTGTTAGCTTAGCGTGGTAACTTCTTGGTGGGTGTTGTTGGTGGGTGTTGGTGGGGTTGGTGGGTGGGACAGACTTTATGACACAGGCTGTAAAACAGGTCATGAGTAGGTAATAATCGGTTGCTACTTTCTAAGCAATATGATATTGTTGATTCTTTTTTATTGTACCCTTAATAATTTCAGAAGGAAAAACTGTTAAATAAGTACAATCAATATTACTACCCTATTTTATGATCAATAATTTTGCTATTAAATTAATGCTGTATATTCAATGACGAATTTGTACTGCTCAGTCATGTCTATTATGGACAGCCAACTTACAATAATTCGGAACAAAAAGTCAGCTGTAACATAGAAGCTACCGAGGCTAGGGTATCTCTAAAATTGATGTAGTTTTAAAAACTTGGGAGCTAGTTTATCATTACGGGAGGCTTTGGACTGCTTATTATCTGCAACTGTACATACTGTATTGGTGCCGAATATAGGCCGAACCTGAATATAAGCCGACCCCCTAACTTTTCTTGTTGAAATATTAAAAAAGTATGCAAAAGCATATATAAATATTACTGGTAAAGGACTTCGAGACTTACAATAATGAAAGAGGGTGGGGCTTATATGCAGGACAATACGGTAATTTTTTTAAAGGATATTTAACCGCTAAACTCAAAAAATATATTTCATTCAGGCTAACTAGTAATGATTTAGCAGTTAACAAAAAAATTTTTGGGGGCCACCATGACCCCCCAAAAAATTGTCAAACATGACATTTTTTGAGCTAGGTCCCATCGGAAAAAATCTCTCAAAAGAAATATCTGGGGACGATCTTTATGCCCGTGACCTTGGAGGATTTTGATCCCAAAAAAATATTGGCCTTTTATTGACGTACTCGACAGCCTTTTCTGAAAATTCTCTATATTTTGTTTTGTAATTTGGGCAAGTAGTTCGGTCAAAATATGCTGATTACCAAGATGGGGTGTGATTTTGGAATGCATATTTTTGCGTGTTTGGGGGTATTTTTGGGGCACAGTTTCAAGACTCGATCTTATAAAGGGGCATTTTAGATTGGTACTATGCTCTAGTATCTATGTGGACCAAAAAAGAAGCAGGTTAAACCCGATTTAGGAATTTTCCAAAAACACAAAATTTTCGCCAATTTCTGATAAAAAAAAATTAAAAATTCGTGTTAAATCACAGTTACAGTATGATTTTTTAAACGGTCTTTTAAAGTGTAGTATTATGCTATAGTCACGTGGTAAAAAATAATTTTTGGGTTTTTTATGCCCTTTAAAGTAATTGATCCAACAGGGTTTTCCCGAGTCTTATGGTGGCAGAGGTGCATGCGATGGTTTCGGTGTGCAAACCTTTGGGTCCGTGGACGTGTCGTGACGCAATACAGGAGTGCCGGGAAGCCTGTGGTGGACATGGATACTTAGCAGGTCAGTTTTTGGTTTAAATATGACATTTTAAACTACGGAGTTTCATTTTGAAAGTCTCGGATTTTCTTTCCTCTATGCTGTGCATAGTAAATGTTATAAGGATGTTTTTAAGTAGTAGTCTAGAGCAAGACAAAACATTTACTCCTCCTTTCTCTTTCAAATATATAAACTTTGAAAGGTTATGAAATAAAAATTTTTAGGTAGCCCACTCATGTTCATCAAAATTAGGTAATACTAAAGTAAATAGTACTATGTTGGTTTAGATAGAGCCTATATGGGCTAGGTTAGTGTTGAATTGTTAATTGTAAAAAAATATATTGCCCCCTCGTCCCGAGCAGCTACCTACATCCTTTAAGGTAACTGTTGGTCTCCTCTCGCCTTCCCCAACACAAACACTAAAGTAAATAGTAATGAAATATGTTTCTATAATATCTTGTTTTTCACCATAAAATACAGTTTATACTTTTTTATTGGTCTACCGCATGGTTTGCCGCATCTTACGATTTTATCCTTTTTAAAGGATTTTTAGTGTCTTGAGTAGAGTTCTACTAAGATTTTTTCAAAATTGTAGGATTTTCTAGTGTTGTTAAAAAATTCATGAAGTTCATGAAATTTTTTTTCACCCAAATAGTTGGATGAGCAAAGCAAAGATTCCATTCTACTACACTGAAGAAAAAAATCCGGAATGTTTTTTTTTGGGGATTTTTTTCTGTCTGTTAACATGATTCCGGCTAAATCGATACTCCAAAAGCGATGAAATTTCTGGAGGCCTTCGAAATCTCTAAACTTAGAACTGCAACGTTTTTGAGCGCAATCAATAAATAATTTCTCATAAAATCGCAATTTTACGATTTTTTTTTTTGATTTTTAACAAATTTCTTTTGACTTATAACAACCCACATGCTTTATCCGTTGTAATGATTTTTTTCACAGAAACCCTTTTTTTTATGAATCAATATATTCGTGTGAAAATTTTAGCGTAAAACGAAAATTATTTCTCTTAAAAATTGCAATTTTATACTTTTTTGTTTTTAAAATATTACGCTCATCCAACAACGCGCCTGAAAAAGCGTTTGTGAAGCTTCCTTGTTCCTAGTAATTAAGCGAGCGAAGCGAGCGTTTCCATTTGACTCTGCCGAAAATTTGTCACTCGTTTTGTTTTTTTTTTTGTTTTTTTTTTTTTTTTTTTGTATGTCTCGCGATAACCCTTCGAACGGAGGCTCGGATCGAGTTGAAATTTTGACCATCCGCAAGCTTTGTTCTCGATTGATGCCATTAGTTTTGTGGCAAAATTTGTTCAAAAAGTTAAAAAGTTACATTAAAGTTAATCGAAAGTTTTTTTTTCAAACTAACCGGCGACAAAATCTGAGATAGCCAAATCTTTAGAATGTCCGTCCGGTCACGAATATGTTTAATTTTAGTTTGATCCGATAAGTAGTGTAGATGGAAATTACATTATAACAAAAGTAACGTTGCCATGGCAACGAAAAGACGCGCGAAGTTTCTAATGCACTGCCACCTAGAAATAATCAAAATACTTTCGAGGAAGCAGTCTATTATTTTTCACCAAAGAGTTTAAATATTTTTCCCAAAGAGTCAAGGTCCTCTAGATGATGGCGTGGATTTTATCCACAAAGTAAAGATTATACCTTGGCAATAATAAATAATATCGGAAACATGCCCTGTGGACAGCGAACGTCGCAAAATTTTAAAATTTAAAAAATGTGCATTGTGGGTCTAGCTATAGCACGTGCTCGCTTATCAACGCGTCCAACTGAGCGTTTTCCTAGTATAATAATAAGCATCAACAATAAACACATTTACTGCAAGTTCATATACAATGCCTAAAAGTAAAAAGTTGAAACGTGTTTTAGAAAATGCAGTTTCTTAGGCTTATGTCTGCAGTCTGCACATCATTTTGATTATATTCTCAAAAATCAGTCTGCCTTACCATATTTTTGTAAGGAAACCTAAAAAAATTACATTAATGTATTTCTTTCCTTCACATTTGTTACAATAGGAAAAAGCCAATTGGCTAGTTTAGTATGATTGGAGAAGGGTTGACAGGTTGGGAAAGCATAGAGAACAAAGAACATAAAACCCAGCCTGAAGAGCTGGGGGTGACAAAACTTTTCACCTGCTGATGACATCTGTAGCTAATTTAAAGTTGTTTGTTACCTTAATCCACGACGCGTTTCGTCCTTCTGGGACTCATCAGGCGGATGGTGGCCAATAAAAATGAGCTAACTACATGCAAACAAAACTCACAACACATAACCAAACCTGTGGTAGGGCCACGCAAGAAGTAAATTCTGCATGCATGTTGTCATCATCAGCAAGGTTACTTCACACACCATTCATACTGGGGCACACATTTTAATGTACGCTAAATACTAAATAGCTTTTTTCGAGATTTTTTAAAAGTATTTTACTGGGTATAAAGAGATACTTGGTGGTGGAAACCCTTGCCTTCTATGTACCGGTACTATACCTTGCAAAGTTGCAAACTTTAGATGGAAGCCACTGTACCGTAGTCGTAAGTGACAAATCTAAAGCTGTGTGTTTGATCTTTGCAGCATCTGGCCTTGGCGAGTTACGGAACAATCACGACCCGAGGGTGACCTATGAAGGCGACAACAACGTCTTGATCCAACAGACCAGCAACTGGTTGTGCGTAGGTGGAGAAAGCCGGACGAAGTTGACTCGCCCCTCGGCTCGGCTCAATTCTTAGATCGACGAGTGCAGTGTTTAGGCAACAAATTCACAGGCACTACAGTTCAGTATGTCATCATTGACCATTCATGTAGGTAACACTGTAAACTTATGTTCAAAATAGAAGTATATGCTAAAATATGCTAATTTAGTTTAGAACATCACTACACTAACTTTTAAAAAATTACAGAACATCTTTGCAGTGACAGAAACCGTTTTTCCTAATAATTTACATCTGTCTGGTAGCTTAGCTAGGCATCCATATTTATTTGTTAATTTTTTACTCTGAACATAAATTTCAAATTTGTAATTTTGTACTAGCCCTTTTTATTTTTCTCTACCTTGAAAATAAAATCTAATCCAACTGACGAAACGTTAATTTTTAATTTTGTAATTTTTAATACAATCCAGAAATTACAAAATCTAACTAGACCACCGGGACGGTAAAAATAAATTTAAGAAATAAAATAATCCCTTTTCCTAGTTTGCACTGGAATGGTTAAATAGTAATAACAACTTGCAATGGTGTCATGTAAGGCAATGGCATTAGTTTCTCAACTTGATTAGTCGGGAAACACTCCCTTTAATTTCTGAATTGTAGTAAATAATAACAATGGCATTAGTGTTAACAGAATTTGGTTTTAGCAGTGGTGCTTTCTGTTCTCAGTTATTCAAGAATCGTACGAGTGGCTTCTATGTTGGCTCTTACGAGAAACCGAGCGTAAGCTTGAAGAAGTGGAAATGAGAGGAGAAGACCCATTTACTGCGAGGAATGAGGCTCAGGTCTATAGAGCAAGGACACTGGCACTGGCTTATGGAGAGGTAAGTTAATGGGATCGTGGAAGAAAAATGCACAAACATTCTAATTTTGAAATAATTGTGTATATTATAAATAAACACTAGTGCAGACAATATTGTATTTGCTATTTACTCGACTAAAGGCCACCATAAAGTAGTGGCCACAACTCTATTTTGACCACTAAAATTTTAAACAATACTATGTTATAAACACTAGTGACAAATGGCTTCGCTTAAAGGCTGCACCCTACTTTTTGAACTTGATATTTTAAAATATACCTGAGGCCTATATTTGCATAAATACAGTAATCGTACATCGTTGTGATAACAATATGCAACTTCATATGGCGATAATTGTACAATATTATTTTGCATTAAATATTGTGATAAATCGATAATCCGTCTTGTTATTGTCGTAGTTTAGCATGGCGTTAATTTCTATATAAGTTAGCCGACTATCCCGCTGCCATCCCCCTTCATCCGCCACCTATGCAGGCTGATTCTCCAAAGTCCATGTTAAACGTGATTTAAGTGACCCCACCATGTTGAACATATGGCGGCATTAAATTTAAATTAAATTTAACACAGCTCTTGGAGAATTGCCCTGATGGTCAGGCTACGTACGATTGTGTTTATTCACTACTTGAAACTTGAGCCGAACCGATCTCGACCTTGGAAACACTGATCTTCAAAAGCCTATGACTATTTTGAATTTTAAGTTATGTTTTGTGTTTGCAATAATCTCTAGTGGTACACTTGTAATAACTGGGTGTGGTGGTGGTGGGGAAGATTGTTACTTTTGGCCCTACATCAAAATTCTCACTTGCCCCCTTCCCAATATATCAGATATGCAACTAAATTTGGAGGTAACAAATCGGGAAAAACAGTTAGGAGTACACACAATAAAATATAAATTAGGCCTGTGCAATTACCCGAAATTTCGAGTCGAGTATTTATTATTTTATTACTCGACAGTCTTCAATTTGCGCTTGCAGTATGTAGTTTTTCTAGGGCCTACTTAAGACTCGGAATCGGACTCTACTCGGATTCGTAAAATTGAGTAATTTTTATGGTTAGGAATAGGACTAGACTCGAAATAAAAAATGAAGAATTGCACAGCCCTAATATTAATCTACTCGTAGACCTTCATTTGCGTACTGTGTTTGTTTAAGAATTGAATTGTGATATGTTGTGTTCTATTATTACATTATTTGTGTTTTCAGAACAATGCATTGACATATTTCTGGAGCAGGTGTCGTAGAAGAGATATGGACCCCACTCTTCAGCCAGTGCTCGAGCACCTCTACTTTTTGTACGGGCTCTGGTGTCTCGACAAACATCTTGCCATCTTCTATCAAGGTACTTGCGCAAGTCACTCACCTGCCGTGCAGTAGAGGCCGTGAAGTTTGCCACAAGACTTGAGATTGACTTTCTAGTACTAATTTGGAAAATGTGGTACCTCTACATATTGGTACGATTTATTTAGACTCTAAGCTACGGGTACAACGAGAGTAGGTACCCAAAATATAGAGAAAACTACTTTATTAACAGATTATCGAAGAATTTTATATTAGTAAAATTTCTTCGAGCATTAGCATTCTGGTAGAGGTGTCATTTTGCTAAAAACAACTTTGAATGAGACTAGTTCTGTCCCTCAGGACCCCTATTCTATAACTCTGACCAAATTGGATTTGTACATTTTTTACGGTAATCGATTCGATTGTGGTTGGTAGAGGTCGAAGGTTATGATACACATGGCAGTGTAAGTAAGTAAGTAAGTAAGTTAGTTTTATTTCCAGACACATAGCATATTACATTATAATTTATAATTAACACTTTGTGATGACCTCTGAGATTATATTGTCTGGGATAAGTATTTATTTACTTACTCTTAAACAAATAAACTTTGTTATTGAGGTGTTTGGAAAGGTGCAATTGCTGTATCAAGCAGGATGCAAATTGAGAGATATTCCGTAGGGATGTCAAACGATATGAAAAGTCATTTCGATAATCGCGCCGAAATATAAATAATATCGCGATTAATCGCGATAATATCGTTGCCAAAAAATATCGCGACGATATGGCATTTTTATAAATATCGCAATTAATCGTCAATAAGTTAATTTTATTAAATTTTGTGAATTTTTGTGTCATTGAGTGCTGGTTTATTGAGAGCGTGGTTGTGATAACAACTTTGAATGCACAAGCAGTATGGCGAGATCGTCACCGCTCCCGCTCCCCCTCCCACCCCCACCCCCCAGGCCCGCCCACTCAACGTGACGGAGCTGCGAGCGGCTAGATGACAGCCGTGCCAGCTCGCCCGTAAACTAGTACGGACAGGCCCCACTTTTATCACGCGCCAAGGCCGATGGCCTGTCATACACAGGGCGCTCGAAAAACTACAGAGTCATCAAGGAAACAAATGCAAAGGGCCCGTCTTGATACATCGAGAGAGAGTCATCGACAAGAAGAAAGATTAAACATGTGGTCTCTTTACATTTTATCCCGTAAAAAAATATAAGGCAGAATGAGTCATCGGTATGGGTGAGGGACGCATGTGCTGCTGCCACAAAAACTTATCTCATATCATTAACAAACAAGCAGAAAAAAAATCTTCACTCATAGCCTGTTGTGGGAAGGGGTCTTATGTTACATTACGTATCACTTGGGTGCTCGCCAATAACTCACGCATCATCGAGGAGCTGCTGCTTATCTTTATTTGCTACCGAACGGGGTTTTACTTTGATTGTTTTATGTTATTGTTACCAAAATAGCATGTAGCATTAATTTTTTTTAAATTCCACATTGTTATCCAGGTAAAACTTAGCCTAACACATTCCTCAACCCTTTAAATTTTTTAAATTATTTACACTTCACGTAAATGTTGTTTAATAAAATGATTAAAAAAAACATGTGCATTTTAAAGTTTAAATTATGAAAAACACGTACACTTGCGGGGGTTGACACTTTTTTTTTTGCGTTGACTTCGAATAAGATAGTATTAGATTAGAAGCAGTTCTTTTGTCGGTTTCTTCTTCTCTTTGATCGTAAGCGGGGCATGCTGTTTAGGAACATCAGGTCGCTGATGTGTTCCCCTGTCAGTCGGCTTCTGCTCTTAGTAGCGATCCTGCCCGCCTTGCTAAAAACAATTCGCTCGCAAGGCACACTTGTACTATAACGCACAAGTATTTCTTGGAAATTTGAGCCAGGTGCGGATATGATTTACAGTTTTTTTTTCCACCACTGTAATGGGTCTGTTCCCTCCGCTGGTTTGTGTGCTTTTTGTAAGCTTGGATTCGTGGTCAAGCTTGTCTTCGCAGGAATGTCCTCTTCGGAATCCGATTCTTCCTTTCAATGCCTCCACCCGAGATCTTTTGGGGGGTAGATCATCTACATCAAAGTAGTCAAAGCCCGAGTCGGGATGTCGGTCATTTACCCTTCGTCTTCATTCCCTACAGCAACAGGTGTACTTAACAATGCGGCTTCTCTTTGTAGGCTTGCCCAGGTGAGCGTCTGTTCTGCGGTTCCAAATTTACCTTAGGGCCTTGTCCCGGGGGATGCAATGCAGCCATTTGTTGAGGACCGGGCTCAATTCTGAGAATCGCTTTGGAGATCATTGGCAATAGCATTCTTGAATACTTTATCATAGTGATTGTCGTTCGCGAGGCTTCCAAACCCTTTAGAAGATTCTTATAAATAGTCCCAGCCATTGCTCCGGTCACGTACTTATCGCCCCCCATTTTTTCTGTTGCTTTTTTAAAGGGGCAGCAGCACCCTAAAACTATGCCCTTCATTCGTGTTTTATCTGTGGCTGTAATTACCAGATGGTTTAGTGGCTTGGTTGGCCATTAACACCCCGTTAATGGCCATCCTGTTGTCAACGACGCAGCTTAACATATCAACCGAAGAATTCCATCGCGTCACGACGTCCTGGATCAATTTTTTTTTTGGTAATCCCTCCATGACCTGCGCGTCGGGCAGCAAACTCATTTTCCCTCGCAGAATGTTTAAAATGGCCAACAATACTGCGGGCCTTAGCAAGGAGATTAGAAACATGAGCGGTTTTCAATCCTTTGTTTACGCTTAATTGGATTGAATGCGCGGCACAACGTATGTGCTCCAGTTTCAACTCGCCTTTGACGGCATTGACCATGTTCAGTGCATTGTCGTCGTGTAGCTTACAACTTTGCCGTTGATATCCCCCAAAGATCTAGGACAAACATTTGCATTTGGCCTATTTAATTTATTACTAAAACAAATACAACGCAAATCTACGACATCTACAGTTAGGGATGGGCAAAAGCGTGTATCTTACTAGTTACTCACGTGTACACGCTGTCTGTCTGTTCGTGTACACGTGTACACGCGTGTACTATGTATATTTTAAGATATCTGAAAAAAGTTGGACATGTTTATTTATTACTGCGTATTTTTATTGCATTCTGAAAAAGTATTCACGGCGAGGCGTTCGGTTCAGTTTATCAGTCAGTAAATGACGTGGCTGGGTGTTTCATTGACCTAAAAAGTTTAAAAAGGGGGATGGTGTGGTTAGGCTTGCGTTATGAAGAGGGGGGGGGGGGGAAATTCCCGTGATACTTGAATATTGTGCAGCAACTCCCTTTGCGCACAGTCGGCATTTAACCTTCTTTCCCGCGTCTATCTTATCAAAGAAATTCCACTCAAGAGATATTCTAAACATAAACAGTCATGCGTCACTGACTCAAAACTCAACACGCGTAAAAAAGCGGGCGACGAGCGACTGCGAGCGGTCTGGAAAAACCCTCTGGGAAAGTGTTGGCCGGTCAGGGGGGGGGGGGAGGGGGGGGAAGGCAAGGCCCCCCGTAGACGGACGTGTACACGTGTAGATTCTACACTGGTTAATTAATGTTGTCTGGCCTACTTATACTAAGTAGTACGTAGTTAATTTAAATTTTGAAAAAATGGGGGTAATGAATTTTGAATAATAATTTAATAAAAATTAGTTTGATAAGAAAGAAACAAGGGCTTATAGGCATACATTGATTTCATTTGTCTTACTGCATTTCGCTTAAACATAGTCGCGATGTTGATTAAAGTGTGCGTTCTCGCTTGTGGGGTAACCTCCAACCCCGCCGACTTCAATTCCCCGTTGCTGTTCACGAAGTGTTATGGTAACGCCCATGAACGCTTGGGGGGGCAATTGAGGTCCAGAAATCCCTTGTGATTGACACATGGTCTATTCTGACAAAGTTTCCCACAGAATAGCCTTCTTATCAGCTGCGAGATCTTCAATAACTTCGTTATCGTGTCCGAGATAACACATTGTAGCTCGGGCATGCCACTTTCAAAATATCTTTCAAAATGCTCGCAAGCCGAAATAGGCCATAAGTACTTGGCAATCGTCGTTACAATAGCCTTCAATATTTTATTAGCCTGAGGGTGGTTATCATTCCATTTTGTCACAATGGGGGCCTGCATACTAGTCAACGTTTGCTGTTGCTTACTGTTTTTATTTAAGAATGCGTTACATTTCTTTAAATGCACACTTAGATTTGTGGTGTTGCCAGAGAACGCGACCTTAACATCACAATTTTTATAAAATACAACTTTTTCATCTGAAACTTTGCCATTGTTGTCCACTGGAAAACCAAACTCTTTCCACGCGGAAGCGCGGTATTTGTCCAGCGTGTAAAGAGATCTCTTAGACATATTGAATTAACTTATTAAGTACGGTATGTATTTATTATTTTTTTTATTCTTGTTTGTTAAAATTGCAACAAGAAACGGCGTCGACGCTAGCAAATATCTTGCTAAAACACTCAAAATCTGTGGAAATCTTGTGCCGCGAAGAGCCTTGATGAAGCACGTGAAACTAACTAATTTAGCACATGCAGTTGGTTCTCCCATAAGTGCTCCCTGCACAGGGAAGGGAAATGACTCACTGAGCAGTCTTTGAGGCGGGCGGCAGGTCGTTCCATTGGTTAACTACCCGGAAAGAAAAAGCACGTCGGCCGAGCAGTCCTTTGGCCGGAGGGGGTTGGAGGCGGGGGTGCCTATTATCGTCGCCTCTCAACACGCGGCCCTGGATGATGCGCGCGCACACGTCAAAATCAGTGGCGCCACTGAGGCATCTTTTAAAAAACACCAGATCGGTGTACTGCGGGTGCATGGTCATTGGCATAACCTGCATCTGGTCACAGGGTGGGGGGAGGTTACGGCCATGTATGAAATGCAGCGCCCTTCTCTGCACCCTCTCAAGCTTTGTAGTGTTTCTCGATGGTAGTTGGGTGCCAGGCGGGAAGGCCGAAAGTCAGGGAGGGCTTGACTAGCGACAGGTAGGCCATCCTCTTGACGCGGGGCGTGCAGCCGTGCAGGTTGCGGGCCGCGAAACCCAGCACCTGCAACGCCTTGGTGCGCACGATGTCGGTGTGCACGTTCCATCGGAGGTCGCTTGTGATGTGAACGCCGAGGAGGCGCTGCTTGTCGACGTACTCGAGTGGACACCATCGATGGTTTGTACATGAAGTAAAGTGGGGTGCGAGCGCGCGTAATGTCCATCATCTTGCACTTGAGGGCGTTGAGCGACATGCCATTTTCGTCGCACCAGATCTGAATGTCGTCTAGGTCTGTTGGAGGGCGTCTGCATCCTCTTGGGTGCCCACGATACAGTACAGGGTGACGTCATCAGCGTACTGGAGCATTTGGATCCTTGCGAGGTAGGGAGGTCGGCTACGAAGACGTTAAATAGCAGGGGCCGAGCACACTGCCCTGGATGACGCCCGAGGGCACGTCCCGGAATTCTGAGCGCTCGCCGTTGAACTGGACGAACTGTGTGCGGCCGACCAGGAAACTCTCAAACCACCTAAGCAAATTGCCCTTAATGCCATAATGCTCGAGCTTGGATAGTAGACGCACGTGTGGCACTTTATCGAACGCTTTAGACCAATCGAGAAAGACACAGTGAATGTGAGCTCCGCTACGCTCGTCCAGTGCCGCCGTCCATGAGTCAATGGCGCCGGCGAGGAGAGTGGTGCAAGAACGGCGCTGTCGAAAGCCGTGCTGCGCCGCAGGGATGACGTTTTGGCTCTCAAGGAACTCGCTCGTCGGTCTCGCACAAAACGTTCCATCGTCTTACCGACCAGTGAGGTGATGCTGATTGGCCTGTAGTTCTTTATGTCTCTCTTGTCGCCGTCTTTGTAGATCGGTGCCACGGACGCCGTTTTCCATTCTGTTGGAATACCCTGTTCAAGCGCCATGTTGAAAAGGTGGGCAATGAGTCGCTGAGAGCGTTCGCGGAGTTTTTAAGTAGAATTGCAGGCACGCCGTCCGGGCCCGCTGCTGTATTCGCTTTAGTCCCCCGTAGAAGCTGTTTTATGTCACCGGGCAAGCAAGTCAGCTCGCTCATGGTGGGCTGTTCTGAAAGCTGGGTGGCGGGCGCGTTTCCCTGGTGGACGGGGAAAATGTTATCCGCCCGCGAGAAATTGCTCTGGAACGCCTCACTAAAACAGGCTGCCACCTCTTTGGGGTCTGACACGGTTTTTTCCCCCTACCTTGAAACTCGCAGCATCGTTCGGAATAGTTGCCTTGGAATTAATGTAGCGCCAGAAGAACTTTCTGCTGTCTGCACCTCGCCCAAGTCCCCAAACATCCAGTTGTCCTTGGCCGTCCGAAGAGCCACCTGTGTCGATCTTCTGGCAGCAAGATAGGCCTCTCTTGCGTCTCTCAATTTGGTTTCCCGCCATCGGGCAAACAGTCTGTCCCGGACGTCGATCATCTTTTTAATGCTCTTGCTTAGCCAAGGGTGGAGTCGACGCTTGTTCCCCCCTACTCTCCTCTTTGGAACGTGCTCATCTGCGCACTCAAAGACGATACGCTTCCAGTTTTCCCAGGCTTCATTGACGTCTTCCAGCTGCAGCACCTCCGGCAGTCGTTCAGAAAGCATTTCGTTCAGGGCCTGCCAGTTTGCTTTAGTGAAATCAAGAACATCTCGGGCTGCACTCACAGGACGGATGGCAGTCAATGAGAGTGTGGCCAGGACAGCGTCATGGTCACTCACGCCAGGCACCACCTCCACCGTTGACACGATGCTGGGCGCATCGCAGAGCAGCAGGTCGATAGTCTTCTCACTCGAGTTGGTGATTCGGGGTTTGGCTCAGTGACCAGTTGAGAGAAAGCCAGTTCAGCGAAAGCAGATATAAAATCATTGGAGGTTCTGTCGCGCCCTTCTGGTGGGTCCGAACGCCAGCATATGTTGAGATTAAAATCGCCAAGCAAGAGGCAGCCATCGAAACTTGGCTGCACAGCAGCAACTAAGTCCAGGGAGTGCAGAAAGTCGGCGTTTTGGGCTGCATCTGAACATGGCGGACGGTATGCTGACCCCACGAGAAGTCGCAGGTTGCCGACTTTGATTTCCGCCCAGACAATTTCAGCCCGGCTTTCGAGATGACCGAGGCGCTTTGGCTGCAGGTGCGGTCGAATCGCTAGAAGGACGCCGCCACCGCGGCCGGCCTGTCTGTCCTTCCGCAGGACGACGTAGTCTCTTGGAAGGAACTCGTGGGTTTTGACGTCCGGAGTCAACCAAGTCTCATTCACCGCACAAATATCAGCCGAGTGGGACAGCAGAAAAGCATCGATGTCTGCAGCTCGTTTACGGTTCTTTAAAGAACGGGCATTAAAACAGATTAGCGTGACAG
Organism: Sweltsa coloradensis; assembly: GCA_024449915.1. NCBI lineage: Eukaryota > Metazoa > Arthropoda > Insecta > Plecoptera > Chloroperlidae > Sweltsa > Sweltsa coloradensis. Next base: position 30,172 of record JAMZAV010002653.1, read on the forward strand.
CATTTTTGTTTGCTGAGCGTCTCCGCGGTGGTTTCCGAGGGGGGCTTTGTGTCACTTCCGGAAGGCTCCAGAAAGAGTCATTCAGCTCGGGGAGGCTGCACGTCCAGCATTTGAAATTGTTATTTTTGCGGAAAACATTTACCTCTTTATCACTCCAACTGTTATTCTTCATGAGGCAGGTCCTGTGGTAGAGCCGACCGCACCCCGCGCAGATTATCTTAACACCATTTTTCCTGCAACTTTGTCACACAACAAGCATGTTGTTTGCAATATGGCGGGAGCTCCCCGCGGCATTAAAAAGAAGAAGAATGAAGCAACCAATAATGTACTTTACTCCCATGTAGAGCCTTTTGCCGAGTTACATACTTTGCTTCTTATACACACAAATGGTCGAAATGTCAACATACTATCAGTTTGAAGGTAGTGGCAACCAATTGTTTTCATTTAACAAGAGAAGACAAAAAGTACAATTAACAAATTACGCATAAACTCTAGAGAAAAAACGGCGAGTACAGAACACGAACACGATTACAGTAACACAACACAAGCACACGTTATTTGGAATCTCGCTCAGACGATTTCCACCCTGACTTGACCAGCCGACTTGTCACTAAGGTGTGAGCTTCCAGCGCGGGGGCGGCACGTACCCGGTCTGCGCAACACGTCACAACACAAGTCGGCATCCATCACTCTGGCACTCGTAAATCTCGGCGAGTTCCGAGCGTTCCGAGTAAACATAACGGATGGCGGCCGGCGGGAGGATAATATCGGAGCACGTACTGGCCACCTGCGTCGATGCTGAGGGTTGGGCCGGTGTGGTTTAGCGCGATCATTCTGGACTGAAGAGCGCTCGATTGGCGCTAAATTCGAACATTCAATCAAGACGTCAATACGTATCGCGATATTTCTCACAATTAATATCGTACACTTATCGCGATATAATTATCCATATCGCGATATTATCGATAATTATCGATATACGATTATCGTTGACATCCCTAATATTCCGTTACAATTTCTATCTTAAAAATAAGTTACTTGATAATTAATGCCTTAGTCTTAGTTTGTACATATTAACTTCTTATGATTTTTTTAAATTTTTTTTTTAGTGTGTATGTGAAGTCGGCTAAATGTGAACAAATGAATCACAGTCAAATCTCACATCTTCGAAAGGATAGAATGAAATAGACGTGTGTATTATTTCCAATTGGGGAGAAATGGGTTTTAAATACATAGTATAATTCTACACATGTTTACACTGCACACCTGATGGATCAGTTGAAAAGCCGCCACTGCCTTCAAGTCTTGTTCTATCAACTTATGAAGTTGAGACTATACGGACTCACCCTGAGTGGACTTAGGTCTTTTGGCAATGGTCATTCGAAGATAGATTCGTATCTTGAAGTCGATGCAGATGGTCAGTGGAAGGAGAGCTGTGTATGTTTCATGAGCTGGTTAGAGGCTAATACTGAAGCAACTGGCTTAAATGTGTAAACCATGTATAAACTATTTAAATACTAATAATACAGAACGTGTTTGATTTAAATCAGAAACTAGAGAAAATTTTGTTTTATTTCATAAAAAGAATCATGTGTTTCATTTAAGTATGACAATTTTAATATAAAATCTATGTAAATCTATTTTATTAAATTATAGAAAATGCCAAGTTCATATTTTGTCCTTTTTGCATAAGGCGTCGTCCTGACATTTGTTTGGACCTAGTTCAAATTAGTGACACTGTGTGCTGGTCTCTGATTGGTTATTATAACGCTACGATCGTATTTTACATTGTTGAGAGCGGTGTTGGCTGAGAAGTTTGGTTGGAAGATGGTCGTGGGCGTGGGCGAGTTAGGCGATGTGTAAAACTTAGGAAAAGTTAACTAGGGAAAACGCTTTGAAGATAGGAAACGCGTGTTAAAAATCCGCGAAAGTGCTTATCGAGAACGAACGGCGATCTGCCTAGAAGAAATACAAGTGAACGTCTGTGAAATCAACGAGAACTGTAACCAACCGAGGTACATTTTACAAGTCTAGCCGAGACCAGGGATACGTGAGTGAACGAACGATTTGCATCAGATTAATAAACCGAAGGAATTGATAAAATACAGCATCGATAGCCATAAAAGCTTAGAATCATTAATAGCCGAAGGGCCGAGAGTTAGTTGCGTTCAAGAAGAGTCGAGAACGATTGTAGCCGCGTAGATTGGAGAGTACGCCACGGGAAACGCGATCAAAGTTTGGTGTTTGGATTGCTACGAGATATAGATTGAAGTATCACGAAAAGAAAATCGATAGGGATTAAATCGTTTATAAATCCAAGTATAAGAATATATATAAGGAACGGTTATTGACAATTCAATATCTTGGCAAAGTTTTAGTATTTGGGCAAATTGGTTTCGAAGTCAGTAAATGAAGATTATTTGAAATTCAAAATGGCAAATTTAATATCAAAGGGTTTGAAGTTGACATCAACAATAGAAACTATGAACATACGCGAGTGACTGAGCCACCGACGTCGAACGATTTGTATTGTTGAGGAAGACGCGTGAAGTCAGAAGTGTCGATAAAAGTTGTCGTGTTTACATCAATAACTGTCTGACAGTTTACCGTGTGAGGAACTGGAGAACTTGTTTGTTGAACTTGGGATGCTGGTATCGGGCAAATGTGAAACATTAGAACGTACTGTCGGAGTTGGTTTATCCGAACGATGAATTAACGTAATTTTATCACCGCTCGAACAATATCAAGTGACAGTTGAACTTCGAAAGGAATCACAGCCGGGATACGAACTCAAAGACAGGATCGTCGGTACAAGACTACGACAGTCAACACATACGCAGCAGGTTACTGACCTACACGTCGAACTTCTTTGACTACATAGGGTTTCGATGGGAGTCGTGATCATTTATGATGAGTATTAGAATAAGTTTATTACCAATTATATTGTCATAAACTTTCGGAAAACTTTACTGTTGTCCATCAGACCAAGAGATATCTTAACTAGATATCCATTTCGCTTTTAGCCATCAGTACTGATAGGTAAGGTTTTGAACTGTATTCCTTGTCAATGAAGGAAATTCATTTGTGTTATACAATATAGCCCGTTCTGGTTTGACTTATTAACCGTTGATTGTCTGTTGTAATGTCATCATAGACCTAGTTTAAATTATAAGTTGTATTTCAGAGATGTTTTGTCTTCGCTGTCTTACGATTTCTCAATTTTGTGGGTTTTGGTGAGTCATAGGAGGTTGATGTGAACTAATTAGGGACCTTTAGACTTGAGTACCAGGTTCACGCCTAGGTAGGGTTTAAAATTCAAGTTTGAGGGATTTTAGCCTTGATCAGCTGTTGTTTTTGTTCTCAATTAATATTTTACTTCTGTGTGAGGTCAGAAATCGTGTTTCACTTTAATTAGGCGACCCATCGCCGAGTATGTTCTTGACCATTAAATCGTATTTTACGGAATAAATCTATTTAGTGAGGTATCCATCGAGAGCCTATCGCTATCGATTACCTGAGGGGTCGTAGGTTCGTTGTGTCACAATCACAAAGTAGGTACATTCATCCTAACCTATTTTGTACTAATATTACTCTGGAATTATTGACATAATTTAATAAATAACAAAGAACAAGTTAACTATTATCCTATATATTTTTTATTAGTAAAATTTCTTCGAGCATTCGATTTGAGCTTAATATATAGTCCTAATCCTGATAAGTGCTCATTGTTAACAATTTCATTGCGGAAATTACCATTAGTTTGTAATTATAATTTGTCGGGGCAAGTCATTCAGCGAGTTACTAAAATGAAAGATCTTGGTGTCATTATAGATTCAAAATTCCTTTTCATTGAGCACATTTCCAAAATAACTTCAAAAGCCATGTCCCTATTGGGTTTATTATATAGGTTCACTGATATTCGTGACCCAACTGCTCTAAAATCATATTTTACGGGCTGTGTTTTACCTGTGATTGAGTACTGTACTCCAATTTGGGCATTATCAGCTGATACCAACATTAAAAAATTAGATAGAGTACTTTCATTTTTCTGTGCTATTGTACGTCATCATGTCCCAGCTTTTAATGCCTGGTCTCGTCAACAAATTATGGGTGAACTTTTCATGACAGATCTAGCCACTCGAAGAAAACGCTATGACATGTCTTTCTTGCACCGTATCATCAATGGCATTTTCCGGTCCACCAGTCTTGTCTCCATGTTTCCACTTCATGTTCCATCCCGCTTTACTAGGCTTACGCATCTTTTACATGTAGCTAGACCTAGACTTTCTATTACCCGTAGATCAATCACCTTTCGTTTACCTTCCTTTTATAATAATTTACCTAATTTACCAAAGTTCGATATATTCTCTGATTTTAATACTTTCAAAAAATCAATCCGTGATTGGACTGCAGTTGAAGGTCATTAGCATTTCCCCCTCTATTCTTTTAAACATTTTACTTTTATGTTTGTTGCACTTATAATTTTGATATTATATTTGTTTATTGTTCATCAATATTTTTCAATTATTTGTTAATTTGTAGGTTTATTAATGTAATTTTAATTTTTACTTATTTATATATTATATTAGGATTGTCTATGTAAAATGGTACTTGTGCTGTACGAGACTCTTAATAAAAAATAAATAAATAAATAAATATTAACAAGTTAAAAAGTTACATTGCCATTTTTGTGTTTGTAGCAGGCCTTTTTTGTGCATTGTAAATAGATAAATAAATAAATTTTATTGAACGAGTGAGCGTAGCGAACGTAGTGATTTCCATTCGACTTAAACGTGCCCTTATTGTTTTTCTGCGTGCGTGCGTGTGTGTGTGTGTGTGTGTGTACGTTAAAAATCAGCCGAATCGCTGAACAGATTGCGCTGAAATTTTAAACGGACATCCGGTACGAGTTTATTGAGAACTGCTAACAAAATCAGCAAGATTCATTGCGATTTAAACATACAAGAAATAATAAACTGAAAAATAGACTTCAAATGTTATGAAATTATTTTAACGACAATGTTTTAGATTTTGAAAAGATATTTTTTGTTTTTTATTTACCTGGCAGTGAAATGCCGTGTCCATTCAAGGTCTGTCGAATGTTTTAAGTCAAAGTACCCCCAAATTCCGCTCGTAGATTGAGTAAACCTTGCAATGTTTTCACGTATTTCGTACTGGCTATGTTTACCATAGTAGGCCCTATTGCCACAGATGATGGACTTCACTGCGTTATATGCATTTCAAAACATGTTTAATAATTTTTTAAATACAATCTCGAAATTAAAAAATCTTTCCCGACCAGGGGATTGAACCCACGTCTCCCATATTTCGGCTATAAGGGCGCTTTAGCCAACTAGACCAGGGAAACGCCAAAGTCGTAGTTAGACGAGTGAGAGAGTCATGTGGTGAGTACCCGGGAACATATGCATTTAAGTTGATAATTATATTCGTATAAATAATAGTTTTTTAAAGTTTAGTTGGCATACGGGGACGGGCGCGTCAACTGTAAGGTCATAATGCGCCTCTCTAGCCTATGATAGGCTAGGTAGGCCTAAGGTAGGGGGAAGAAAAGTAATGTAATCGGGTACAATGTTTTAGATTTTGAAAATATATTTTTTGTTTATTATTCGCCTGGCCGTGAAATGCCGTGCCCATGCAAGGTCTGTCGAATGTTGCACGTCAAGGTACCCACAAAATTCGCTCGTAGATTGAGTAAACCTTGCAATATTTTCACGTATTTCGTACTGGCTATGTTTACCATAGTAGGCCCTATTGCCACAGATGATGGACAACACTGCGTTATATTATGCATTTCAAATCATGTTCAATTATTTTTGAAATACAATCTAGAAATTACAAAATCTTTCCCGACCAGGGAATTGAACTCACTTCTTTCACATTTCGGCTACAAGGGCGCCTTAGCCAACTAGACTATAGGGAAACGCCAAAGTCGTAGTGAGACGAGTGAGCGAGTCATGTGGTGAGTACCCGGGAACATTTGCATTTAAGTTTGATAATTATATTCGTATAAATAATAGTTTTAAAGTTTAGTTGGTATACGGGACGGGCGCGTCAACTGTAAGGTCATAATGCGCCTCTCTAGCCTTTGATAGGCTAGGTAGGCCCAAGGTAGGGGGAAGAAAAAGAAATGTAATCGGGTACTTAACACATGGCTCACTAAACTCGTTTAACAACGACTTTGGCGTTTCCCTAGTTTAGAGCCTACCACTCAGTTATATAACTGATTTTCAGTAGGGGACTTTAAATCAAAGCGACCAAGCCAACCCTGCAGGCCTCGACGCAATCGACGAGTGAGCGATAACCAACCAAAGATCGATATTGTTAATAGGAAATATAGCAATCAGTGGTATGGACAGTGCGAACACCCGCGAATCAACGCCAGAATCAACAAGGCCGATTCAGAACAACTCTGAAATTTATTATGTGCTTCGTTGCTAGGACGGCTCCAAAGTCCAAAGTCAATCGAAAGAATGCAGATGCTTGCGGCATCAGCGGGGCCAGGGGAACCAATTAGCGATCGCCGATCGGTATTTTAAATTAGGGGCCGCTCATTGGCTAGAACTAGCCCACGGGCCACCGGTGACATCACTTTCCGATGGAGCAGCTATAACATGGTCTAAAAATAATATTTATTGATTGTCACTGCTAACAATAACGTATAGAGAACTTTTATCCTTGCACCTTGACCTTCTCAAATTATGTTTATTCTAAATATCATATTATGCAATCACATACAAATTGAAAACAATTCCTAATGTGCTTGTTTTTGTTTATCAGGTGGCTACGCATCCGGCCCGTTACTCACAGAGTTAGTGCGAGAGGGCATTCTCAAACTGTGCGCCCACCTTAAGCCTGAAATAGTGGCAGTCGTAGATGCCCTTGCCCCTCCGGACTTTGCCCTTAACTCCGTCCTAGGCAAAGCAGATGGAAAGGTAAGACCATTTCAATTAATCCAGTATCTTCACATATTGTTCCATATTTCTAACTATATGAGTAGGGCCATGTTAAATAGCATAGCTTAGCATATGTATGCAGGGCTCGAAAATTCCTATGCCTAGGTTGCCCGGGGAAACTAACAATACCGATATAATATAAGAAATATTTTCTTTGCGGTTGAATCTTAAATCAACTATTTATCGAGAAACTTAGCATTAAATTTACCATTTGTATACAAGTTAGCAAAAACATACATTTATAGTGTTATTGAAAGATTAATAGGAATAATTACTAATAATTAGTTAAAACTGAAATTATGAGATACTGTACATCATAAACCTATCAACAGGTTTGTTAAATGAGCTTCAGTCAAATGTCAACTAACAGTAGTTTTTTTTTTATTTTATTTACTACAATCCACAAATTAAAAAAGTCCGCCCCAACCAGGAATCGAACCACGGATCTCCCACATTCCAGGTGGGCGTCTTAACCACTAGACCATCAGGACGGGTACATTTTAATCTCTGAATTGTAGTTGTTAAATAACATATTTATTTTGGTTAAATTATCGATTCTCAGTTGCCATAGTGTTCAATATGTCCACAGAGAGACCTACATGTACAGTGCGAGGACGAATACAAATGGTACGTGTACGAATGGTGACGCTTTGCTCCTTAGATTACAGACAACTTGCATTGCATGCATGTCTTGCTGATCAGAAAACTCCCCAATAATGTTTTTGTGTATGACGATTCACGATTGCAAAATTATTTTTGTGGTGCATCTTTCTAGTGCAATCAATATCATATGGTAGGTCATTCAAGGTCAAACCTCGCCGCTATCCTAAAGCAGGCCTCCTGCGCCAAACTTATTTGTCATTCATTGAACAGTGCTTGCACCAACTACTTGTTATCTTATCTCTAAATCACCAAATATAATTCATGTTGTCACGTAATAAATATTGAACACTTAAATAATACTGTAAACGAACGAAACAAGCAGTTTGAATACAATACAGTTAAAGTTTATATTTGTAAGTGTGCGAACCACTTCGTTACATTTAAGATTTAACCCCTTTTGATAGCCAGCGATTTAGCCGAGATCGTTTACCGGTTCCCACTCGAACACCGAAGTTAAGCAGAATCGGGCGTGGTCACGGGTAGAGTGGGTGACCGCACTGCCCTGAAACTCACGTATATCGCTGGTTAGAGCAGATGGAGGGTTCGAGAGCTAGTGTAACGGCTTCTTTCTCCTCGACGTCTGCTCGGCAGTCCGGGTTAGTGGAGGAACCTATATGACTGTCAAAGTTACACCGTCCTTTCGGATGGGACGTTAAGCCGTTGGTCCCCTTGGTACTTTTCGAAAAGAGTAGGCTATGTGCCGATACCGGGTTTCCCCTCCTCCCTTCTGTTCATACTTCATCCTCATCTATCACCACTCATCGTCTCGATTAGCCAAAGTGCATAAATATGAGACGTTAAGCAATATCCAATCAATCGACCCCTTTTAAGGCCGCAGTTAGTGGCCTTCGCACATCGATGACGAGGCGTGTGGTTGCTCTTATCTTTCAAGTCTAATAATATAATACTACTTTGTAATAAATGCTTTGGTGAGCTGTAAAGCATTGGTATGTTCCGTCAAACAATAACACAAAAATGTTTTATGTGCCCAAGCACTGCTGGGGGTACCATGGGCATGGAATTTCTACATCTAATGTATCGTTGTTAAATCCTTCGTCAATAGCTCATCATTTCCAAGACTCTGACGCAGCTTCTGTGGTGGCTTGATAGTCCCTGAGGTCCTAGAGTGGGGTAGGATCCTATCACCCCTTCTACCAGACTTTATTGAAAATGTGTTTTTCATGCTTAGATAGTGGTGTTGATGGGTAACCAAATAGCGGTGACCTGGACTGCTTGTTGATAGTCACATCATGTTTCTTAGGTTTATGACCATCTCCAGACTGCGTTCTTCCACAACCCCGGAGCAATGGAACGGCCTGATTGGTGGAGGCAGATTGTCACTTCGACTACATGTAAGCTGTAGTCTTCTACATTGCAAAGCCGTCAACTTGCATTTGTCAACGACAACACAATCAATCAACTTGCTTGCATTCATCAATGACAACACAATCAACTTGCATTTATTATTATTTATATAGCAACAATTTAAATATTATTTATTATATTATCTCATACATTTATCATTTACCAGATAAAAAAATAACTTAATAAGCTTAGTTGACTTAAGTTTTAACCTCAAGTCTATGGCAATTTACAAGCTAGGCCAAAAACATAGGTCTAATAATTTTTAATTATAATTTTAAAAAAATGCTTTAGGTCTCACTCAAGATCGAAATTTGGAGTCTTTTCTTTTGTGTCTGGTGCTTGATGGGCTCTTTTGACCATGTTTTAATTTATTCATATAACTTTTCAATGGAATTACCTTGAACAAATTTCGACTGAAGTGCGCTTACCTTAAACTAGTGAGAGAGTTGTGAAACATCAGACTGGTAGGTACATAGTGTGGAGGGTGTAAATATGGATATGGTGTATCCAATCTTGTTGGTTTCGCTTTAAGTACAGCGCATATCTCGTGTTACAAAGTATCTTACACTATTTTCGTAACAAAGGTCTATGGATTGGGAAAGATTTTAATCATTGTCAGTTGTCTAGAAATAGAATAAAAGTTTAATGAATCTAATGAAGGTTTGGGATAGATAGAAGGTAAGGTAGCCACAGTCTTGGTTGGTCTACTTAAACAAACTAAAAACTTGAGTTTTTCATGAAGATTAGATAGTTGGGGGTGATATTTTATTTTTACATCTACTTTTATAAATGACTTATGATTTATGAACTATAAGTTCTGCATGGTAAAGATTTGTCCGTTTTTACTATTTACATAGCTCTTCCTAGACTTATAGTAATTAATGGCAACTGTCAATAGGTACAAAAATATTGATCCTATCAATTTTGAAGTTAATTTCATGCCTTTTATTTATTCTAATGACAAAATTTGATGACACCTCTATAATTTCTGATTTTCAGAAATTGTCTTTAGTAAATCAGTTTTATAACTGAATAGGATGGACGTAAAATAAATAAGTAATGTAATAAAAGAAAGGAATCTTGCAAAATTCTGATTGTTATTGCCTATTGTTAGAGGTAGTGAAAAATGGTGTTAACGAAATTATGAATTTTTTAAAGGGGCCCGTCGTAACTGGTGGCCACTCCGCCGACCAGCGTTGAGATGGCACACAATTCAAATTGACCAAATGCGAGAAAAGCGAGTTTTATATCGATATATCGTGATATGGTTACAAAGTACCATATTGGTGCGATTTTTTTCGGGCACGATATTATCGCGATAAATCGCAATATATTATTCAAATTTTGGCACAATTAACGATACGAATTTTTATATCGTTTGACATCTCTAGTTTTAACACGCCTTTATCTATTAGATCAGAGTAATTTTAATATAGTATTGCCGTATCGGGTGTAAAACTAATATCTGTGGTATTACTATTGGTCCTGCACTCCCTACATTTTTTGTCCATTGTTAAACATACAAATGAGTTTTGTACCAGCATAATAAATGAAGGCGAGTTAAAACTTTAGGTAAAAATTAAAAATTTAGGTGTTGCCTACATGTAAAAATTCCAAAAGTTTTGGTTGGTTTGATACATTTAATAAAATGTATAATACGTACAGAATGTATGGTATTAAAAATACTCTGTATTTTCTAACTGCATAAATTACAGGCCCTATATACATCACACATTAGCCCTATTAGCATTACTGTATAAATATTTTATTTTTAATAGTTATTAATTTAATTTATTGTATGTACCGATAGTTAGTTAGCTGATGTGAGTCCCAGATGGACGAAACATGTAATGGATTAAGCCTAAGGTAACGAACAACTTTAAACTAACTACAGTCATCATCAGCAGGGGAAAAGTGTTGTTGCCCCCAGCCCTTCAGGCTGTGCTTTATGTTCTCTTTTATTTCCCAACCTGGCCATTCTTCTGATCTTCTCCAATCTAAACTTACCACTGGCACTGTACCAAAGTTATAATAGTATTTAATTTACTTAAGTTTACAATATTAGTGTACAACATAAGCGTTTCTACACTTACGTGGCCAGTACAGCTTTTTATTGGATAGCAGGCTCTAGTGAAGTATACAGTTAATCATTATTATTTGTTTATCAATTTGGCACTTCTTGCATGTAATCTGTTCGGAGCATCCAAATACTTAATACATGTCATGATTTTGTTTAGTTGAAAGAATGCCAATCAGCTAGAGTATATTGGTATGAGATAGGATCCAACAGCTTACCTTCAAAAAGTGATGGAGGCTGCCGAATTTCTTGATAAATAGAAACATACAAATTTATACAAAACACGACACGAGGTCTTGTTCACTCAAGAGAGAAAGGAAGATCTGTGTCGAAACGTCTTATGTTTTTCTGTGTTTTGTTTTTAATTTTATGTTCTATTTATCAAGAAATTCGGCAGCCACCATCACTTTACAAAGGAAAGCGGAAAGCTGTTGGATCCTGTCTCACACCAATATACATTTAATGATTTCATTATAATCATTATGAATATTACAATGAGCATAGCCCTTCAACACAAAATTGCATTGCTGCAATGTCTAATATTAAAATAACAAAAATAATTCCCTTGGTGTCACTTTCTTGAATTTAGAAATCTTGTTTTGGGTCCTATAGGAGCAATCGTGAGTGAAACAGTTCAATGAGATGGGTGGTATTTTAATTTTCCTCTATTTCACTTTTATAAGCTTGTCTACATGTTTTGTTTTGTAATAATCAAAAAACATGTAAAATCTTGTAATGCTGTTGTAAACTGGAGCATTGAAACCCAGTCAGCCGCACAACTCTGTCTATGCTACATTATCTTCTTTTCCTTTGCCTAAAACTCCTTTATAATATATGCAACATTCCTTTTAAAAGACTGAAATTTTTTGTAAGCTTGAGCTTGTAATAACTATTGTGTTACTGTTGCATGAGCCCTCGTGCAACAAGACAGCCGTCTCCATATGTAGTAACCTGGTTACATAAGTGTAGACTCTTCACAATGTTATTATTTTTAAGAGTGTATTACGTACGTATGACTACGCATGTCTAATACTAGTATACAGTCCCATCAACTAGGCCTACTGACCAATTACCATAGCATAGGACAACCTGCAACCAATTGCAATTGATTGAACTAAAAAGTTTGTCACAATTTCTTAGTTATCAAACAATGTTAAAATGGGGGTGTGGAGATAGAGCCCAACAGCTTACCTTGTCGGTGACTGCAGGGATCTCGTAGATGATAGAGACAAATAAATATACATAACACACGTAAAACATCGAAACTGTTTCGGCCAAACAGGACCTTGCTCACTCGTCAAGTGCGGAGAGATGACTCGGTTATCAAACTAAAATTTATACTCAATACTTTATTTATTTTTAGTAGGGCTGTGCGAGCAGGGATTTTTTTAGTCGAGCGAGATCGAGCGAGTATTTGGTCTTTTGCTTGATTTTCGAGCGAGATTCGAGCGAGCAGACCAAAATTTAATTTACCACAAATGCTGGTATACATTTTGTCACGATGTTATAAACACAAAATTTTCAATATGTTATTACAGTGTTGGGCCTGCCAATTGATAAAACATTAATTTAAAATCATTTTAATCATAGGCTTACTGCTTAGGCTAAGCTAGCCTAGGCCTAGGCTCATTTCTAAATTGCCTCTACTATTAACAATTGTGTTCTTTCTATTTGAAGTTCAAAGAACAATATTATTTTTGGCCCTAGGCAAGGCCTAGGGTGGGCCTAGCTAGGCCCTAGAAGCCTTTAAGGTAAGTTGCAGGGGGCCTCTAGGCCTAGCCTTGTAGGGCTAGCTAGGCCTAGGCCAGCAGTAGTTCAGCTCACATCCTTGTGCATTGAATTAATGCTCTAAGTTGCTGTGGGCCATTACACAATAAGTAGGGTTAAGGCAGTCATAACTATGTTCATTTCACCTCGTATTTCTATTGCGCTTTACCTGCAAATTGTTAAAACACATATTGGGAACACTAATTTCTTCAAATAATACGGAAAGTAAAAAAAAAACATAGGTCCGTCGCATAATATATACATTTCAAATTGATTCAGTCGTTTACGGAATGACAGACGCTAAACAACTTGCAGCCTTGTGACGTACGTCGTAATTCGTAAAAGTCGATAGTCGATTTAAAGTCGAACGCACGCATGTCTGCGACATATCGATATTAGACCAAAGAAGAGGTTGGCATGTCTTTATCCGAGTTCTTTGGAGACATGCGCAGTGTCGGTGCGCACGGGCACGGCGTCAAAGCGAGAGCATCGAGTGGCCTGCGCCTGCGCAATGCCCATTACCAGTCAGCTGTTCGCTGTCGACGTGAAGAATGTTGCAGAGCGCGTCATAATATGGAATATTACGCCGCCGAGGCCGTATTTTCGTTCGTTCTCGAACAATTCTAGTCATTTCGAGACTCGAATTTTCGAGCATCAAAAAAATCACACGAGCGAGCGAGCGAGCGAGAATGTTGACGTGCTCGATCTCGGCTCGAAATTTCGAGTCTCGCACAGCCCTAATTTTTAGGGATGCAAACGATAATCGATAACCAAAATTCATTATTGAATATCGAAATATAAAATAATTGGCCAATAGTGGCAGGAACAAAACCCTATAAAGAGGGAGATTATCTCATGTTGTGCCATATACTGGCTGGGCTGATGGTGTCACACCACACTCGAGATTTATGTTTGAAAATGAGCTATCAGTCGATAATGGACGCCAAACACATGACATCGAAGACAGTGAGGCAGCAAACGGAACGCTATTATATTGTTTTGACTTACACTTGCAACACTTAGGGTTCCATTTATAGGTCGGAAAGGCTTTGTTGGTGATATCGATATTATCGATTCAATAATAACATTCACATTTTGATAATCGTACGATAATGAAAAAAGTATCGCTGTGCGTCCCTACTTATTTTCATTGACAGGTGAACAATTTGATATGTTATGTGACTGTATGTAAAGACTGCAGGTGTAAAACTATAAAAGGAAAAGAAAGTAGATACTATAAGTGTCAGTATTATTTATCAAATTATCATGTATGTCAATCACTCAATCAGTCCTCTTGGTTTTCTGTTTAGGAATGTACTGATTTATTGAGACTGCCAATAGATGTTTTGAAATGTTTAGCCGTGATACGATCTTTGTTAATTCACAGATGTTTACTTGCATTTTAACTTTCTGTTCACTTGTAAGCTGTATTGTGTGCTAGTCAACACTTTCAGTATTTTAATGGCACAACTGTTTTTATCCTAGCATCGACTGACTTCTATTTACGCACGTGATATTTTTCTTGTGAAACTATGTCATACATAATATCTAGTGAGTAAATGAATAAGTGTTATTAATAGCTGTAACTGAATAGGTTAGACATTAAATAAATACGCTAAGATCATAATGATGAGAATGACATTGGTTTGTTTGATATCCTGCACTCTTCTATGTCCATGTCAGGAACTTGGCATAAGATTTGTTGCCTGTGCACCACCAGTGATATAGGGGTTCCAATGAAAGAATGCAGATAGCTTCAAAATAGTTTTCCCAACATTGTCTCGACTCTAGTATTCACGCTAGCTCAGCGTGCATCCAGCACAAAGAGGAATTTGGTGATCTAGTACAGACAATTCTTTCTTGTGCTGGCTACACCCATTTCACTTTCATACACAAAGTCAACATTTTGTTTACCACACATTCATACTACCCTCACCTCGACCATTTGTGACGAGAGCATCTGCTATCTTTGGTTTGAGCTAGTATAGGTTGGGTCTAGGTCTGGTTGTCTCATTCATGTAGTAGATAGCCCCTGCTATATGAAGTAGGTAATTTACTCTAAATGAGGTTTGTGGAACATAGGAAAGATATTTTAATACAAGTGTTTTTTACACTACATGCCAATAAAGTACCACAAGTTTTAAAGTACTAGACTTTAGTGAATCTAATAATCGAATCTTTATAGTGGTCACTGTGACTATTGTAAGTTAAAACGGTATTTTGTTTTATATACAATTAATTTAAAAAAAATTATAGGCCTTCACTAATTGTAATTATATTTGTAATATTGTATAATAGTTGTACACTTGCACTAGATGTGATGTTATTTTTTCAGATGTAATCAAATGCAACCACTATGTTGTAAAAGTTTTGAAACACAGTGAAAGGTAACTAAAATGTTGTTCTTAATGTTTCATTCTCATCAAGGAGATTATATTCCTGTGTGAAATTCTTTCATTCAGTTTTCTCTTTCATATTTTACTAGTATTGAATATGACACTTTAAATTTTACTTTTATCTTAAATACTGTCTGCAACTGGTAGTACAATAAAACTACAATTTTAGAAGTTCCCTACAGCATTTATTTCAAAGCATGTATAACTCCAAGCCTACACGTTTTCCTGTTAAAAGTAGTGATTTACTTTGTTTTGAATAAACAATATTTCAAATCATAAGTTTGAATATTAAATAATTTGTCTTGCAAATGATAAGGAATGCTAGTTTGGGTATTATCAAATACCTTTATACAATTAACCAGGAAACAGGCCCTATATTTAGCATTGAGCCCATGGTGACACTGCATAGCAGCGAATCTGGTGGTTCGATTGTACAAAATTACACTAGATTTGAAATCAAATACTTAGTAATCAAGTGGATAAGTTGAGAAGGGAATTAGCAGGGTAATTTGTGAATTGCCAAGTGCTTATTTATCAATACCTATAGTTTGTGTTACTGGTATTGGTGTGGCATGGCACTTATACATTGATATATTCATTTCTTTACAGTCATTATAGAGATTAAAAAAAAAATTAGGTATTTTTGTGTATATAATAGTAGGCACGTGTGTTTTGACATACTGAATGACAGTGAATGTATAAGTAAATGAGAATTAAGCAATTTTTACGTACGTGTGAGTTCGTGTATGGTGGTGGGTTGTTACTTGCAATAATTATTTTGTACTGTTAGTTATTAATTTTTGTATTTGGTTCATTTTATAGTATTTATTTATCATTGTGTACACAAAAAGTACCTATTTGTGATCTTTTTAAAGCTTACCCGCCCATATTGTCTCATATTTCATCAAAAAGACTCTCCTATACAAAATTATAGGATTTGTAAAACATTATTTCTACTCAACTAAACCACAATTAACTATAAAGATATAACTAACTACCTAGTCCTACTTAAAAAATATGCTATGGCCCGTATGACAAAGTACAATAACAGAAGTATTCAGTAGACTGATTAGGTCTGTTCTTTTGTCCACCAATTTTTACACCTTTTGCACCTTTGAAGAAATAAGCGTTCTTTTGTCCAGCTGTAATTACAGTATTTCTTCCTAAGACATGTTCTTTTGTCCAGGGGGTAATTACAACTTTTACACTTTTTACACCTGCCTCTTGAGGAGGTGTAACTATGGAAATTCGCGCTGATTTGAAAAGTAACCCCGTTATAATGTGCGATTGTTTTATAAATAGAAGATAAAACTGGTAATAATTAAATAATATGGAATAGAATTGTAGAAAATGCACAAAACTGTGGAATTGAGTGAGATATCTTCTGAAAGTGTTTGAATTGAATGACAGCTGGCAACATAACCTCAAAATTTGCTGTAAAATTACAACAAAATCGTTCTTTTGTCCACCCGTGAAATATTACACCTTTTAACCCCATTTCTAATTCTGTATTTTACACCTAGGTGTAATTACCACAATTTGAGGTGGACAAAAGAACAAACCTATTAACAAGCAGTATCAACATTAAAAAATAATGTTCTCAAAGCGGGCTTATGCTTAATAATAATAATAATAATAATAATAATAATAATAATAATAATAATAATAATAATAATAATTTAACTTATTTTAGTTAGAGTTTAGACAAAGTAATAATGTAGGTATGTAATATAGATACACATGGAAGTACTTGACGTAAGTCCGTACAACATGTTAGCTCCAGTTTTGACCGAGTTTGTATGAAATACATCCAATAAAATAATAATAATAATAATAATAATAATAATAATAATAATAATAATAATAATAATAATAACAACCTTATATTCATTTTCAGAAATCTTATTAATTTGTTATTATAAATATGTCATTTGCCAGTACATAGCAGGAATGTGGAAGTTATCATTTATGTTGTAATTATGGATGAAATACGTAGTAATTATGCTGAGCATTGCAGACCAGTGTAAATTTGCAACCTATTAAAGTAAACTTGGAGGACTTTGGGGAGGGGGGTGGAAGAGGAATTCACACATAGTGAACCAATACCGTCAGTAACCTGTCAGTGGTTTAGTGATTTTAGTTGTGTACATAATGAAATGAGCCTTATGTAATACTAGTTGGGAAAAATCATGTCATGATTTGTATGCAATAGAGTAGTACCAGTTTTATAAATAGTTTTTACTTATGCTGATCCTTATCGGTTGCTTCTATGAAAGTTGAAAGTCTAACAAACAATGAATAAGTTAAATAAAGCCCAAAACACTAAGTACAAGGAATTACGGCAAACTGAACACTTGCAATTAGTCAATTACATGTTCAATGTTCAATGTATTATGTCCCCACAAGCTAAAAAATGCAATGATAGTAAAACACACAAAGTGTAAAATAATAAGCAAGGAGGAGAAAGGTTTAAAGGCATTGTCCGAGTTTCCAACAAGTATCTTTTAAATAACTCTTTAGATTATTTATGAAAAGAATGTATTTGCCAAAAATGCCTATTGAGGGTGGTGTGGGTCGTATGGGGCTTTCTTTTCAACCCGCGCAAAATAGTTTTGACGTCAGTACTGGGTACGGTCCTCGCTCTTGCTACCTGCTACGGAGCGAGCTATTCAGTGTGTACGTCGGACGTCCAAACTCTTTAGTTTGCCGTTTAGTTTTGTAAATGAGAATTGTAGTTTCATATCATACGTGTTTTTATATTTATATTTATACTAGCGCTGATCATCGTTTATGTTACGTGATTTTAGTTACTAGCACTAGTGTTTTAATTTGGCATTTTGAGCGAGTTTTTAGTGGCAATGTTTGACTTTGTGTCAGCCTGAGTAGTTGCAAGTTATAACTTGTAATACTAATTACATATTTACATTCAAAACTACTATTTCATAGCGTGTGAATAGTTACATATCTGTGCTCAGGGCCAACGTAAGCGAGATTACATTTGGCCGCCCCCAGTGGTATCATCCAAAAATTATTTAAAGGTAAACGATATTTGAAAAAAAATTACACCATACTACAGTTATTTCGTCATGTTTTAACTGAAAAATGGCAAGTCAAGGGATTTCAGTTTTGTTTATGAAGGATATACACAAAGTTGATTTTGGAAGTAAAAAAATGGCAATTATTGATTGCCTAACTAAACCACATTGGATTATTTTTTTTGAAATTTTTTTGACGGGACATAACCTCAGAATCAACAATTATATTCAAATTACTGGAATCAGTTGTTCAAGTTCAAAATTGAATTTTGAGCAGCAGTTTTTTGTATATTGTTTCTACACTCCTTTATCTACAACCTAAATATAAGGATTATTGGTTTTATATGGTTTGTTGCGTTGCCCAATTTTTTTCGCCTGCCGGTACAAATTTTGTACCGTTTAACGGAAAAAATCGTGCAACGCTTGAAACCATATAAAACCAATAATGCTTATATTTAGGTTGTAGATAAGGAGTGTAGAAACAACATGCAAAAAACCGTTGCTCAAAATTCAATTTTGAACTTGAACAACTGATTCCAGTAATTTGAATATAATTGTTGATTCTGAGGTAAAGTCCCGTCAAAAAAATTTCAAAAAAATAATCCACTCTTTTATTAAGCCCCTCTTACATTCTACTTACTTTTGAGGCGTCTTTACTGCATTCTTTAGAAAACATATTTGGGTCTAGGGATTGCCCTTAAGTGTCTGCAGAAGTGGATTCTGATTTTGCTTAGACTTATAACTTATATAGTGTGGACCAGATAAGGTGGCGGTCGCCGAGGGATCGCAGCACTGTCGACCACGCACTATGGCCACAGGATCGGCAAAAAGTAGATAAAATAACGGTCTCTAAAACTGCTTTCGGAGAAAAACACGACTATTTTAAAGCCAAGCCTTGCCCAATATTATCTTAAAAATAAAGTATTTATGAAGTGTACGAATAAAATCAAGACATTTTGATGCTCCTAAACATTGACATCACATCTGGCAAGGTTGGCATTATAAACAGCTGGAACTTTGGACACACCATGACCAACAAGGCAAAAAAACACTTTCGTAATCGTGATTAATTAAAATCATTATTTCGCTAAAATACTGACTCTGTGGGACCAACTACTTTATTCACAGCTTATAAAATGTTGATTTATGTGATAACATATCACGATAACATGACCAAATACGGTAGGCCCTACCTAATGCCAGTTGTGTAAATTGTCAACGTTGGCGTCCGTGCTCTCGCTTGACCTTGACGTGCGACAGCTTATCTGGTCCAACCTATAGTACTGTTCCAATCTATTCAGATCTACAATGCACCAACAATCCAGATGTTATGAAGTTAACCATCATGGTAGCTTTGGGGTAAAGCACCCGACTGGCAATTGAGAGACTGGGGTTCGATACCCTGCTGAGATGGATTTAATTTCTGGATTGATTTACATAAAATTATGACTATAAGTTGCAACATGTAAACTGGTATCGTAATATCTCCTCTTACAGACCAAAGATATTTATAAGCTTTTTTCCTGACAAACTTTGGGCAATGCTAAGTGCAGCTTGGTACTACTTTTTAATTAACTCGCTTCACACCCCCTCCTAAATATTTGATTTGCCAAAAAAAAAAAATTTTTTACCTGTTAGTTTCGACAACAAAATAATCATTATTCATTACCATTATTAGGATTTGTTTTAAAACCGGTATGCCCTTCGGTTTTTTATTACTACGCCTACGATTTAAAAAAAAAAAAAATTTGTTTTGAAATCAGTGACTGGTCCTAAATATAAAAAAATACAAATTTTCAAAATGTGCCGTTTGGGGGGAAGGGGAGCGAGTTCATTAAAAAGTGATCCCAAGCCGCCCTTAGCATTGCCCCAAAGTTTGCTAGAAAAAACTCGTTAATATCCTTGGACAACAAGAGGAGATATTACGATACTAGTAGTTAACCAGTAGAATCCACTTCCGCATAGTATCTATATAGGACATGCGTTTTATAAAGAAATTCCTGTTTGCTCGGCCGACTGACACCACAGTTGTTTACAATTTTGGGTAGTTGTCAGGGAAGCAGAAACATTGAGCTCTAAAGTAACACTTTTCAAGAAATTATTTTTAAAAAAAAAATTGATTTTCAGGTGTTTGGATTTTGAATTTTCTAAAATTTACCACATTCATGGATTGATCCTGGCTGATAATCATAAAATATTGAAAATCTACCAATGTAGGGCTCCATGTCCATGCATCTATGTTTGCTTTATATGTCGGATTCTTACCGGCCGAGGGAATAGTTATGTGCCAACTGCCAAATGTGTCCTATTTCCTCTTCAGGCTGTCAATCACAGAACAAGATTGGATGACTCCATTTTCAATGCAGACCCAACACAGAGTTTGACGTACCCATTATTATATAGCAGTGTCCTAAGAATTCAGTGCGGTGTAGCTTGTAGATTCTATTTTGTTGCCATAATCTTTTGATATTCTTTCTGATCTGCAACCATTTTGAGGAATACCTTGTATTTCTTGTTATGGTAACTGTAAAACAGAAAAATATACTCGATTTGGTAAAAATAGACAGAGACACACTAGGTATAGTCCGTCCGTTTACAGTTGACGAATTTGGAAATCCTCAAAGGGACAAAAGGCCAGATTTGTTCACACCTCTAGACAAGATCATCTTCCTCTGGTGATTGACATGTCCATTATAATGAATCGCAAACCCGTCGCCAGGCCACTTAGTTTGGTTCCCATTATTGCGCTTCATTGGTTTGCCAAAGAGGCGCACAATGAAACTTCAGCCGGGCAACATTGACGACGGTCAGCGAAGACTGAATTTTAATTTACAACCCTTGTAATAGGTTATAACAAGTGGCTTACATGTTCCCGCTGTGTCGGCGAAAAAGCCGAAATTCGTCAAATGTAAACGGACGAACTTTAAATGAGAGGAATCAGTTCACAGTGCTATTATACTAAATCAATGTGATGTCTCTGTGCAAAGAAAATCATATTGCAAGTCTCTACAATTAGTGTGGAAAAGGCCAACTGGCTAGTTTAGTTTAGATTGGAGAAGGGTTGACAGGTTGGGAAAGCATAGAGAACTTTAAGTCCAGCCCTTGGCTGAACTTACTTTAAGTGCTATTAAATGACAACAGTGGAAAAAATGATTATGTTTTGATATGTACTCAAGCAGGCGTGATGAATTTAATGGAGCGAATTGGAGAGAGAAGATTAAAGTGGTTCGGACATGTCAAAAGGATGGAAGGAGCGAGATTACCGAGAAGGATGATGGAATTGGAAATTCCAGGTAGGAGACCAAGGGGCAGACCACGACAACAATGGCAGAATAGTGTGAGAAGGGATATGGAACAGCGAGGAGGAGACTGGAATGTGGTGGAAGGAGAGGAATTTTGGCAAGACAGAAGAAGATGGAGAGGCCAGTCTTCAATGCCGACGCAATGCAGAGTTTGACGTGGCAACAGATAATGATGATGTACTGTTGTTAACTGATTAGTGATTAAAATTTTAACTGCAATAATGCAACATAGTTAAGATGTTTACATGCTTAAACCAAATTTAATATTAAATAGTGATGACATCGGGTAGTAAATATTGGAGTTGACTCCGGAGCCTTTGGAACCGGGTAGGAGTCGACTCCCCGATCCGCAATAAAAAAAAAAAAAATTTTTGATTTTTTTTGCAAAAGTTATTTTTAGCCCACTACTCTAGTTGCACAACGCTGTCCGGCCGTTCCCCCCCCCACCCTCGATGGGCACTGTTAACTTTAATGTTTTGTGCCCTAAAATCCCAATAACTAACTCCACCCGCTAGCTTGCTTGTCTCTTGGCCCGGCCAAGACTCTCGCTGATGTTTTATGTTTACGTTTTGAGATAAGATAACAACTAACGAGACAACAAGTGCAATCTCATTCAATTTATCATTAAAAAAATTTAAAAAAATTTTTTTTTTGGGGTCGACTCCTTGAAAATGGAGTCGACTCCGATAGGAGTCGGGTAGGAGTCGGGTACCCGAGTACCCGATGTCATCCCTAATATTAAACCTTCCAAACCCGGATTTTGTGTTTAATTAAAAATGCTCACGCGCTACAACAATGCTCACCTGCGCTCCACCTCGACTGGTGACACCAGGTCGGCCGGTCCTCCCATAGAGCGTAACGCCTCTGCAACCCCTGGGTAAACCCCAGCAGCCACAGCACCCAGCGCAGCGGCGCCAAGTAGCACCGACTCTGTTTCACGAGGTCTCAGAACCGGCAAGCCAAGCACGTCGGCTTGCGTCTGCACAAACGTGCGGTTCCGACTCAACCCGCCACAGATCAGCACCGATCCCAGCTCTGTATAGCCGGCGCCGTGCAACGCCTCCACAATGTGGCGGGTGCCGTACTGAAATATCACCCCAAACACAAGGTTTATCATTTATTTAGGAGTTAGTTTCAGCTAACTTCGAACGACCTTGAAGATGGTCACGTGATTAAGTCAACACAACCAACGCAGAAAAACTAAAAATGCTATCATGCAATGGGCTCCTGATTTTAAAGCTCTGGAAGTTTTTTGCCAGCTGAATTATCAAATCATATTATCGACGTCATTGTCAAATTAAGTGGGATTGAAGATGACCAAACAATAACTATTTCATAAGGATAAAGTAATGTAGGGTGCACGGTCTATCTCAAGTTTCAAGTTTTAAGTTTATTAATAGATACATCAGGTACATTACATATCAGTACATTGTATCTCGTCACTTACAACAATACAAGCAGTATTACAAATACTATACAAAACGTATGCTTAGGTGCAAAAGTAGTCAATATAAGTAAAAACAATAAGATGCAAAAGATCAACAATATACTGTAGAAAAATAGGTACAAGGGTAAACGACTTAGACCAGTACAGTAACCAAAAGCAAACAAGAGAATTGAGTGACAGTAATAAAAGTGTAGGCCTATTGGAACTAATTAAAATGCAATTCAAAATAGCAGGAGCTCGTAAGCCTAGGTCTGTCCAGTGATGGCTGAATCAAAAATGATGTGTACATGTCAGTCTGTGTCGTGTATTTTATTTTGAAAGAATGGTATTGCCACGAGCTCTCATTGGTTCTTTAAATTTAAACAGTGTTGCTAACTGTTGAAGCGATTGTTGATGTTAAAAATGTTTTTATTTATTGGTAAATGGTTTTAATTCAAATGAACATGTAAAGCCTAATAAAATAACTTTAAAAACAATAATTTTTGCCTTAAAGATTATGAAATTAAATCTATTTAGCTGAATTATTAGTGCTCTGCACTAGGTGTCAGCAATAGTAAGGGGATGCGCTATTAAAACACACGCATGCACACCCCCCACAAAGAAGGTAAGATTTTGGAGATTATTAAGCATCATGTAGGCATCATGTAGCATCATTAGATAAGAAGTTGTTCAAAGTTACTAGCTGAAACTGAATTTAGGTTCATATTCATACCCACATATCAAAGTATAAAGTAATAAATTTTAGCAAGTGGTAAAAAATGTTAATTTTATTGGAATGTCTTGGAAAGAGTCTAATAAGTAATAAGTGAAAATATTTTAATTGGATTGCATTGCTCATGAATAGCTTTTAATCCATTTTAAAGTGATTCCACTATAGCTGCTATAACTATGTCAATCAAGCCGTAATCTCGGGTAGCATTATAAGTAGATCGGAACTGTACAACTGTGTGGAACTAGTTTGTCATGTACAAATAATAATCTAGTAGTAGTACTAGCCCAATTCACTTTACTGGACCATGATTATTTATACACTTTAATTTAAATCAAAATTGATGTGAATACCAAGAATTTGTAATGGGTTTGAGTTGAGGTAATCCGATACAAACTTGCCTGACATAGTCATTGGTAGCCACTAGCCATGAAGATCGAGAGATACCATGATGTTACTAGGCAAGAAATGAGGTTGAAAGGTTTGATTTCAGACTAAACTAGGTACATTCTATGGTATGCAGTGGCAAGGCGTCCGCGCATGCCTTATATTTTGAGGAATAATTACTGATTTTATAATTAGGAAAACGCTTAAGTCCCGCCGCGTTGTTGGATGAGCGTAATTGGTGCATTGACCTGCCATGTGTTATGCAGATTTTCTGTTGTTTGTGAAAAAATTATTACTAAGTCGATTTTTTTTTAAATTAAACTAAATTAAATAAAAAATTAACTTTATTCTTTTATTTTTCTTAATCGTAATTTTAAAAAAAGAAAAAGAGTAAAATTGCGATTTTCATAAGAAATAATTATTCGATTGCGCTCAAATTTTACACGAATATAATAATTCATAAAATTAAGGTTCTGTAAAAAAATCATTACAATAGGATAAAGCATGTAGGTGTTATAAGTCAAAAAATTGTTTAAAAAAAGAAAAAACCCGTAAAATTTCGATTTTCATGAGAAATAATTTTTCGATTGTGCTCAAATTTCACACGAATATATTAATTCATAAAATTAAGGTTCTGTAAAAAAATCATTAAATCAGATTAAGCATGTAGATGTTATAAGTCGAAGAAATTTTTTAAAAATAAAAAAAAATCGTAAATTTGCGATTTTCATTAGAAATAATTTTTCGATTGCGCTCAAAAACGTGGCAGTTCTAAGTTCAGAGATTTCGAAGGCCCCCATAAAATTTCATCGCAATTGGAGTATTGGTTTAGCCGGAATCGTGTTAACAAACAGCCAAAAATACAGGAAAAAAAAGAAGAAAAAAAAACATTCCGGATTTTTTTCTCCAGTGTAGTGAAATGGAATCTTCGCTACGCTCGCTACGCTCATCCAATTATTTACTACGTACTTCATTTACTTCCTGACATTTGTTGCAGATATTTTACTTTGAACTTCGCGGATTGCGCTACGCGTAGTCTAGAATATGTTGACTAAAGCAGGAGCCAGTCACGTAGCCTGCTTCAGTAGCGCACGGAGACAGATGTTTGCAGGTTTAAGTTGAAGGCATGCTACAGTCCTCGGAGCTTTATTTCCCTGTGCAAAACACGGGTTGGGCTGACGTAGAGCGAGCGAGAGGCTGGTTAAGAGAGCGCGAATTATGGGCCAACGCCGTAGAAATGCTGAGAAATAAGCTGTGTGGTCAGCACATGCATATCTACGGGTCTTGCAGGTTATCCGCACTCGCTGACTGTGTGAATTAGCGACAGCGGTTCCCGCTTGATGGGCGCCCTTGTCTCTTGTAGGATTAGGAAGTATTGTATTTACAAATAATATCATTGTGATGTGTGATACTGATAAAGTATTAATTTTGTAACTAGTTATGAATAATGCGAGTGAAAGATGCGAGTTATGTCAGTTAAAAACTATTCATTTAAGCACATTTACGATTGCAAAACACACTCAAAGTTGTACTTGAGAAAAGAATTCTCAAGAAACTAAAGAAAGAATCAAAATTAAGTTTTCGACAAAATTATTGAAGAGTTTGTCTATAGTCACTTAACAATAACATATACATCATTTGAAATAAGTCGAGTGATTGAGTGAAAATAAATAAGATGATCAAAAATCAAAATGATACATAAAGCCGTGCGCGTATCGTCCAGGAGCTAGGGCTACGTAACAAGAGCATCTCCCTCGCAACAAAACCTTTGCTTGACGTGAGCATTTGTTGTGACGGTATGATTAATTTTTTGTGTTGCATGGCCACCTTCGAATGTCACGCCTCGCCACTTATGGTATGCTATAGTAACTAAACAACCAGTGCCGGAACATATAACTGTGATGTTGGACAAACACACAAAATTTATATGTATAATAATATCTACAAGAACTTACTGCAAGTGCTTGGACTGTAGCAAGATAAAGTAGAGCCAAGCTTTCTTCATCTGACGCCAAGCTCAATCCACAGATCTGAAAATGAGGTCAGCTACATTAGATATTTTAGAACATGCATTAAAAGTTTAAACACAACACTATATTTTAGACATTACAAATGCAAGAAAACATGCAGTGAGTGTTTTGCAAACCATGGTATGCAGACCACAGTGGTTTATAGTAGTTTCTGAATCTCCCTTCCATTGAGCAGCCTTGCACCCAGGACTTTGAATTCCTTGCTATGGCACTGATTTTATTATACTTACTCCAACGAAAGAATGCAGATTGTTGGGGGTTGATTGAATGCGCGGTAAATGGAATGTCGCCTTTGTGAATGAAAGAGAAATATCCTTTACCAACGCAAGCAAAAATTATCTGCGTTAGATCACAGAGTTCCTCCGTGTGCTAGATCTACGCTGAGTTAGCGTGAATAGATTTGACAAAGATGTTATGTTGGGAAAACAATTTCTAGCCATCTGCATTCTTTCGTTGGAACCACTATAGTACATAATTTATGAAAACATAGGCTGCAGGTATATTTAAAAATGTCATCACTACATTACATTTGACGATTGACCAATTTGGTTAGTCATCTCAAGAACTGCAGTTGTCTCCAATATATTGTGTATGCATGTAATACTAATATAATATGTTGGTTGAAGGTAGTTTGAATTTTTTGATACTAGAGTATAATCACGTAACATGATCCGTGCACTGACAGCTGGTGCATGCAGGCAGCACGGGTTATTAGCGACTGACAGAAGACAAAACGGTAGGTAAATATAGAAGAAATTTGTGACAATCATATTGAACAATGGCGTTCGGGCAATCCGACTCCGATCTCATTGCCAGGCGATAACGGGAGTGAGTTGGCTCCATAGAGCACTCACAAAACAATAGTATTATCGTTTAACCTTTAAAATAGGCATTTGTTTGGGAGTAAGCATTAATAAAACACTGTGGATGCTGGAAAACAATGGTTTGGGAAATGCTGGATATAAAGGTTTCACTGAAGTACAGTACATATTTGGTTTTACCCATTATTTTATGATACATACATTCAATCTTGAATGGTACAGCTTCAGAATGAAGATGCTCGGCGCATCTTCTTTACGAACGCAGTACATATTACTGATTTTTAAAATAATATATTAAAGCACATTTTACGGCAAATTTAGTTGTTTTATTTATTTATTTATTTATTTATTTAACGTCTATCCTGTTAAAAAACTGATTTACAATAGAGGACAACAAAAATAAAGTTTACTGTGGTGCACAAAACCAAATCTGTGTAGGAGCACACTATTTCTGCATGCAGGACATCACCATATAGACAAGATTAAAGATTTTTTCACACAACACAAATGGGGAGCGCAGCGCAACATACATTAACTAGATTACGTATAGGCCACAATCGAGTAATATCTGCAGTCTGCACCCTATTTTGACCACTCAAATTTCAAAGGGTAGAGTATAAATACTACTGAATCTTCTTCTTATGCCTACATTGACATATCTATGTCATCATGTGTCTAGACAACCTGTAAAGATAGGACTCCAGTTCCTTCCTGTCCATACCCCTTGGCATTTCTTTATAATGTCCTTTCAAAGTTGCGCATCTAAAAAATAGATGTTGTCTGTCCTGTGTTCCATTACCACAGAGCTTACATGCTGCTTTCAATCACACCTGAATATACACATGGCTTCACATAATTGCCACACCCCACTTTATTATAATTTTAAATACACTCGAGGGTGAGGCCTGTACTTGCATAAACAAGTAAAGTATACAAAAGCAAGCAGTCAAGGGTAGCAGATTAACATAGAGATGCAAGCAATTAATAGAAATAAACATAACAATTATTACAACCTAAGTGCTTATATTTATATATGATCTACCAAATCCCATATACAGTATTCATATTAGCAATGAAGAACATTAAGAAGTGACCTCTAATACTGACAATAAGGCAATAATAAAGCCGTTGTTGCACTAAACACCACAAAGCACATTATTTACACCTCAACCAGCATGTTAGTGTGCACAGCAAATCCTTACCTAAATAGTAATTCCCCAAAACATGCCGTTTACTATAAGGCCTGCACATCTGCTCACCATTGAGTAACATCCACTGCCCTCATAGCGAAGGAGATAGAGCGTACTGTAAAAGATATATAATATACATGATACAACAGCCCCACTCGAACCACAGGATGATTAGTAGCCAATGGTAACATGTTAGTGTGGTGAAGGCAGGACATTAAGCATTCAACAATACTAAACCAAAAGGTGTGATGTTGATAGAAAAAATGCACTAAATAAATAAATTGTACTCATTCAAAGTGTTGCCTACTATGTATGCACAGTGAAACTGTTTCTTCCCCTTTTCTAACTTTCTATGGAGTTGTACAACTTAATTGTGTCATTTTTGTACAACTTCTAAAATATATAATAAAAGAGTAGGTAATAATAATTTTGTGAGGCATCATGCACAACATCACAACTGAGTGTTAAATTAAATTATGTACCATTCCATTATAAAAATTTCCATAACAGGAGTTTTGTTCAGCAGTCCTACAAAAAGCACAGATAATCTTAAAATTAATATTATGATGAACAACATAATCTATTATTCAGAAGTACCGTAGCTAGTGATGTAAAGGCGAAAAGTTTGCAATGAAAAGTTTGAAAAGTTTTCACTTTCATGCAAACTTTTCACCAAGCTTGTGAAAAGTTTCAAATTTTTGAAAAGTTGTTAAAAAGTTGGTAAAAATGTACCTAGTTGCTACAGATCTACAGGTCTTGGAATACGATTCGGAATTGCTTTAAAGCCAAAGTAATAACGATACTGGAAATATTGCCACTTATAAGACACTAAATTTCGAGTTTTGAAATGTATTATGAAATAAAACTATGTACTGATTAATTATTAATTACTAATTGGATGAGCGTAGCGAG
The DNA here is from genome assembly GCA_024449915.1 of Sweltsa coloradensis. Lineage (NCBI taxonomy): Eukaryota > Metazoa > Arthropoda > Insecta > Plecoptera > Chloroperlidae > Sweltsa > Sweltsa coloradensis. The sequence continues at coordinate 59,247 of JAMZAV010002653.1, forward strand.
CGAAGCCAAGATTCCATTTCACTACACTGGAGAAAAAAATCCGGAATGTTTTTTTTTTTTATTTTTTTTTTTTTGTGTGTCTGTTAACACGATTCCGGCTAAACCGTTACTCCAATTGCAATGAAATTTTATGGAAGCCTTTAAAATCTCTGAACTTAGAACTGCCACCTTTTTGAGCGCAATCGAAAAATTATTTCTCATAAAAATCGCAACTTACGATTTTTTTGGTTTTTTAAAATTCTTCTACTTATAACACCTACATGCTTTATCCGATTGTAATGATTTTTTACAGAACCTAAATTTTGTGAATTTAAATATTCATGTGGAATTTGAGCAGAATCGAAAAATTATTTCTCGTGATAATCGCAATTTTTCGATTTTTTTCGATTTTAATTTCTTTGACTTGTAACACCGACATGCTTTATTCGATTGGAATAATTTTTTCACAGAGCCTTAATTTTATATATTCGTGTGAAATTTGAGCGTAATCGAAAAATTATTTCTCATAAAAATTGCAATTTTACGCTTTTTTTCGTTTGAAAAAAATTACGCTCATCCAACAACGCACCTGAAAAAGCATTTGCGAAGCTTCCTAATAAGGAAATGGATTTGTATACTGTCAGGCTACATAACATTAGACATTGTAGGCCTATGCATTTTTTTTAAAAGTAGGCATTGGCTACTTTTGTAGGCCTATAGGGCCGACTCTATTTCATAATAAAAAGTTCAAACTAAAGCAATTATCAACAGTCAACATAGAAATTTTGTAATACATCAATAAAATGTCCAGCAATTAATTCTCCTCGTCCTAACAACTATGCTATGATGGTATTTTCTCCTGATTTAGAGGTAAAGGGCCTAACAAAATTATAATCTATGACTTATGGTAGGCCATTATGGCAGCTACCAATCATGCTGTCAAAATTTTAAGTTGAAACGACGGTGATAAGCGACTAAAACATGAACTTTTCACAGCTTGAAAAGTTTTCAGCAAAGTTTTCACAAATTTGACTTTTCATGAAAATTTACATCACTAACCGTAGCTATGTTATTAATGAATGTAATTGGCTAATTGCTTATGTTGATATGAGAGCCGCCTTTTTATCCACGCCCTGTTAAATGACGTCAGTAAGTGATGGCTCTGTGAATACAACTACGCCAGAACAAACCGAATATTCACGAGCAAGGTCGATAACGATAGGTATCTTCTAGACCCCTTGATTTACATCTGATTGCCGCTGTGCATAAACATATTTTCTGCATACACAGTTTTAACAGAGACATAACTTACCATTCCAAGGAGCGTGGGGTCCGCCAGCGGCGAGCGGTTACCGTGGAAATCAGGCCACACATGGAGGTCCCGAGTGAGCTGGGAGACGGATGGTAACCCACGTTGGGTGGCCAGACTTTCTAGAAGGTTGTTCAGGTACTCTTGGATGTGCCTGAAAAGTGGCCAAGAAAAGACAACAGATACAGAATGGCCAATGACTTGATGGACACATGCTCTAATTGGAGTTGTATATACAACTCAACAAAACTTTGCATAAATAAAAATAAAATACATAAATAAATTTGTAGTTTGCTTGGTATATAGATGAGGCCTAAATGGCTAGGATACTTAAACTGGGAACATGAATAAACATGTTTCAGTGGGGGAAAGGTACAGAAGGACGACAGCTTACCTTGAAAAACGTTAGGTAGGTCGCACAGACACAAATAGATGAGTAGACAAAGTTGCTGATACGTTTCGACCAACTAGTGGTCTTTATCACTCAGCGTGAGTAGAGATACTAAAAGTAGTTCTAAAGCTAGCATGGTATGTACAATGAAGGCGCTGTCGGTGGGTGGTGGCAGGTGGAACTAGGTCTATGGTCTATTCCACCTGCCACCACCCACCGACAGCGCCTTCATTGTACATACCATGCTAGCTTTAGAACTACTTTTAGTATCTCTACTCACGCTGAGTGATAAAGACCACTAGTTGGTCGAAACGTATCAGCAACTTTGTCTACTCATCTATTTGTGTCTGTGCGACCTACCTAACGTTTTTCAAGGTAAGCTGTCGTCCTTCTGTACCTTTCCCCCACTGAAACATGTTTATTCATGTTCCCAGTTTAAGTAAATAAATTTGTACCTATTTATAGTCTACCCACTCAGTCACAGAACTGATTTTCAGTGGGGGACATTTTTTTCTATGAGTAGGCAACATAATACATATGAAATAAATGTCTATACAAAATAAATGTCAATACAAAAATCAGTTTAATATTAATACCACTATAATAATATTTAAATTTAAGCTATTTGGTTGCAAAACCCAAGCTGACCCTACCAGAAGCAGGAAACGGCGATGGATGATGATGATGATGATGATGATGATGATGATGATGATGATGATGATGAATATGTAGTTACATTTTTAAATACAGTACATATATCGTGCTTTTAGTTATTAATATTCTGATTTAGTGTTACAGATTATCAATGCAACATTAGCTTTTGTTTCATCCAAGTACTGTATGCCTAGTTACTGTATATATGGGCTACATTTAGGTACCTTGTTCACATGAAAATCACGTACGGTACGTGGATGTTTCCATACAATTGCATTTCTTTTTATGTAAATAACATTACTACAAGTGAAGGATATGTTAACAAACTGACCACTGACCACAGTGAATTCCAAGCAGAGTTTGCAGTTTATTTTGGTCATTTCTCCATCAATCACTGCCGAGATCCAGTGTACCAGGCTGCAAACCCAGCATGGAGTTCACAGTCAAATTTAAAATGCTTTCACTCAAAAGAGATTTAAAATAGTGGAACAATCTAAGATTATTAGGCCTACCGTTTTATCATATTATTTAAACAATAACAATTTTGATCAACCAGCCCCAGATTATATCCATATTAGGGCTGTGCGAGTACTCGATTTCTCGAGCTTTTTCGAGCTTCAGTTTTGAGCTCGCGCCGAGCCGAGCTTGATTTTAGGCTCGATTTATTTGAGCCGAGCCGAGCTTGGCTTTATGCTCAATTTATTCCAGCCAAGCCTACAAATACACGCAGTACACGCGCTCATTTTTATCAACACTCAACAGACAGTCTTGTCAACAAAGACTTTCGCGGAAGAATCAACAGTCGACTCGACGGTCGACGCAGTAGAATGCGATAGGCCTAGGCTAGAATGCAAACGTGTCTCTCTCTCTCATGTGGGAAAACCTATCACACTGTGCCCGCGCTGAAGCTTTCATCGCAAAATAAGCCTAGGAAAGAAAGGAGATAAGCCAAGGAATAACAATCCAATGCGTCGTGATCGTAGAAACATGATCACATCGCAATAATTCTTCTTCCAATTCCAACTAGTTCCACACCAACCATCTTTGTTCTTCGTCAGCTGTGAGTTGAGTTGGTTGGATCGACCGAACGCGCACGCAGTTCGCGCAGGTGTCACGTGTTTGCTTACAACGCGCTCTGTTGTCAACTCAAGTTACTCTTTAGCAGAGTCGACAAAGAAGTTTCCCCGGGTCTTCTTTATCGACTCTGCAGGCAGCGGGCAGGCTCCGCGGGAAAGATCGCATCGACGTAGCGCGTAAAATAATAAATCCGTGAATTAGCCTAAAAACGGTCGCGAAAAATACCCTGATCTTATAATCGGCTCCGGGTAATTTCTAGAACCGGGTACCCAATGACATCCCTAGAAAATATGTAGCCTAACCATTTTTAATTTAATTTAATTTATTTATTATTTTAATTTTTTTTTTGAAAAAGCTCGGCTCGGCTCGAAAATCAAGCTTTTTTTTAAATACTCGGCTCGGCTTAAAAATTCTAGGCTCGCACAGCCCTAATCCATATTCATTCTGATGGAAGGTATCGGATGTTTAACAAACATGGTTATTAGTAGGATTATAAGTTATAACTAATTTATAATGTGATCAGTATTAGGTTCACTTCCAACCAGAAAAGTGTAGGTTTAATAGGGTTGAAATTGAATTCATTGCACATTATTTGAAACCAGTGAAAGTTGTTCCTTACATATGTGGAGGCATTGTATTCCTGATGCCTTGGGCTGCCGGATGGGTGTCTATTACGTGTTCGACCAGCTTCCCGGTTGCGCTCTGTCCGCCCTCCGCGAGCCACATGCCTGGCACCATGGCGCTGTAGTACGGACCCCACACACCAGGAACAAACAGGGGCTTGTCACTCACCGCCATGTGACACGTAGACGTGCCACTTATGAGACCTGGTCGACAAAGTCAAAAGCTGTGTTACGGTATCCAAGATGTGACGAGAGAAAAATTTGAGGTTAGGGAAAAATTAAGAAACTATTTTTTAAAAAGACAAGAGAATAGAGAGAACATTGAGAAGAAAACTCCAATTTTTGAAACCTGAAAATAACAATTCAAAGATAGGTAATTCAAAATTATCATAACACCGTTTGTTTACCAAAGTTGTCCCCAATATTGTTTTGCCTATGTGCTTGCTTGAGATTTGGAGAAAGAGACTTGGTAACTACAAATTAAAACATCAATCAAACAATCAATAGCAGGTGATGAACCTGTAAGACCGTACTCGTCTTTTCCTTTAACCTCTTCACCTGCAGCCAAGAGCTTGTATAGCACGTGTACCTGTGCTACAGCCAAGAGCTTGCAATTTGTAGTCTTGTTTCCTTTCGTTTTCGAATCCCAGTCACAATTTGTAGGGCAGCCTCCCTCGTTGCCACGGGTCTTGGTTCAAATCCAGGGTAAGACATGGTTCTTTTGTCGCCCAAGCACCAGAGTCTAGGAGGGAAGCCCCCTCACTGGTTGTGCTGTGTTGTGACTTTCCACCCTTCCTATCTCTAACCTTTTCTTTTAGTATGAATGAAGAGGCACCCTTGCCCAGCAACAGCAGGAGGGGCAGCTTTTCTCTTGTTGCCAAGGGTCCTGGTTCGAGTCCAGGGTGGGTCATGGATTTCTTGTCTCCCGAGCACCAGAGTTGGGAGGGAGGCCCCCTTGCTGTCTGTGCTGACTGTGTGCCCCAGTATGAATGGTATGTGAAGTAACCTTGCTGATGATGACAACATGCTTGCAGAATTTACTTCTTGCGTGGCCCTACCACAGGTTTGGTTATGTGTTGTGAGTTTTGTTTGCATGTAGTTAGCTGATTTTTAGTGGCCACCATCCGCCTGATGAGTCCCAGAAGGACGAAACGCGTCGTGGATTAAGGTAACAACTTTAAATTAGCTGCAGTTGTCATCAGCAGGTGAAAAGTTTTGTCGCCCCCAGCCCTTCAGGCTGGGCTCTATGTTCTCTATGCTTTCCCAACCTGTCAACCCTTCTCCAATCTAAACTAAACTAGCCATTTGGCCTTTTCCAAACTTATTGAACAACCAAGTCTTTTGACACCTATCACTTTCCATCTTTCTTCACCTATGGGGTCGAGATGGGCGAGCCTACTCTACACCCTCTGGTGGGTCCGTGTTTCCTTGTTCATTACAAGTGTGACTCCTTGTCCTGCTGGGGGGGCCTAGCAGGTGATGAACCTGTTAGACCCTACTCGTCTTTTCCTTCAACCTCTTCACCTGCAGCCAAGAGCTTGTATAGCACAAGTACCTGTGCTACAGCCAAGAGCTTGCAATTTGTAGTCTTGTTTCCTTTCGTTTTCGAATCCCAGTCACAATTAGTAGGGCAGCCTCTCTCGTTGCCACGGGTCTTGGTTCAAATCCAGGGTAAGACATGGTTCTTTTGTCGCCCAAGCACCAGAGTCTAGGAGGGAAGCCCCCTCACTGGTTGTGCTGTGTTGTGACTTTCCACCCTTCCTATCTCTAACCTTTTCTTTTAGTATGAATGAAGAGGCACCCTTGCCCAGCAACAGCAGGAGGGGCAGCTTTTCTCTTGTTGCCAAGGGTCCTGGTTTGAATCCAGGGTAAGTCATGGATTTCTTGTCTCCCGAGCACCAGAGTTGGGAGGGAAGCCCCCTTACTGTCTGTGCTGACTGTGTGCCCCAGTATGAATGGTATGTGAAGTAACCTTGCTGATGATGACAACATGCTTGCAGAATTTACTTCTTGCGTGGCCCTACCACAGGTTTGGTTATGTGTTGTGAGTTTTGTTTGCATGTAGTTAGCTGATTTTTAGTGGCCACCATCCGCCTGATGAGTCCCAGAAGGACGAAACGCGTCGTGGATTAAGGTAACAACTTTAAATTAGCTGCAGTTGTCATCAGCAGGTGAAAAGTTTTGTCGCCCCCAGCCCTTCAGGCTGGGCTCTATGTTCTCTATGCTTTCCCAACCTGTCAACCCTTCTCCAATCTAAACTAAACTAGCCATTTGGCCTTTTCCAAACTTATTGAACAATTTGTAAACTACTTTATTTTCAAACATAATATTGTAATTTAATTAAAATAACCTGTATGTTTAGCAAATTAAGTCACTCATGATGAAATTCGATTGATGATTTACATCTTACAGATTTAAAAGTTATTAGGTAGAATATGAAAATCACTTTGAAAGACGTTCATCAAACAAATCAATTTTTCATACGATAAAGAATAAACCTTTTTTTTTTTTTTTTTGGTTGGCAATACAACACCCATAGAAAAATTTTGTGAATCCTTTCTCTACTGCTCTGTCAAGAATCACTATGGTGATCTGGCTCTTCCAAGCACTCGAGTTTAAAAAATCTGATAAACTTAAGCCTTTATGTCTAGTTGACTAAACATAATCAGATGAAGCCATTGTTTGAGTTCAAAACAAACAAACACAACTAATGGTTAATGGATCCAACAGGATAACCTACCGAGTCGGGTGTGGAAGTCTGGGGAGATATTGGGAGCAGAGCAACCAATCATTCCCAGCCCGCCTGCATGGGCGTCGATAATGGATGTCGCAACAGGAGTTTCCCGTATTGAGCCCCATCTCTTTAGCTGCTCGTTCAGTCAATCCATTGCCGATTGCTTGACCAGGGGCTTGAACTACTGAACCTAAAGAATTTAAGTTTTTAGACACAAGTTTTGTTGGCATTACTGTACATTTTTAGCGAGCTGTGCACCATGCACCAACCAAACACAACAAAAACAATCAATTAGGGAAACCTGTTCAATAGGGTAACTTTAAAATTACTGTAATACGTACATATGTTTATACTCATAGGATAATATAGATAATGCTTAGATAAGGGTGTGGAAAGGGAACCCAACATCTTACCTGGTTAGTGAGTTCAAAGATATTTAAGAATTAACAGATACATATCATACATAAAACATTAAAAATATGCAAAAACTGTTTTGGCCAAACAGGTTCTTGTTCAGAGAGGCAAAAGAGAACATGTGGAAAAACAAAATGCAGAGATACTAATAGCAATTGGAAAAATTTATTTACAATGCCAATATTTGAAGGTATTTATTTACAATATAAACAAATTTTAAAATCAATTGACTACGTAGTTTTTTTAAAATATGGAAATACATTAAACAGAATAATTTGACGTTACATGTGTGTATTTATTATATATGATGTCAAAAGGGTCTAAACATTGTGAAGTTAACCCCCAACCCCCCGGATTGTCTCTCTCACTTCCATACATTTTGCAACCTGTAGTAACACTTATTAAGTTATTAGTATGGACTATTACTATTTTGTATAAATAAGCCTAACAAAACAATCATATCAAATGTCAGGTAACCCTGATTTTACATACCTATTCGACGCCAATTATCTTCCTTCAAGTCCCCTAAACCTATCTGGTCGAAATATTCTTCACTCCAACCCTTGTTCCCATCTGGTCCAGCTTGGTAAGTCCATTTGCACACCAATGAACACAATGATCTATAATACAAATTAAAACAAAGTGTTGTTACATGGATTGTATTAATAATTGTAACTGAGCACGAAGAAAAGAATGGAGTTAGTGGCATTTTCCATTTCCAATTTATCAGTTTTGTTTTTATTATTATTATTATTATTATTATTATTATTATTATTATTATTATTATTATTATTATTATTATTATTATTATTATATATATATGGGTAGTACCACTCAGTGGCATAGACAGGATTTGGGTGTGGAGATAAGATATTGTAAATACAATATATGTATATGTAATACAAGAAAGGGAGAGAAACATAATAATTTAGTAAGGACATAATAGAATTATGCTTTTTATTTTTAAAGGCTTTTCATTTGGGAGGCAGATTTGAAGAGAAAATTTGGAAATGCACCTTTAATGGGCACCTAGATAACAATATTCTTGTACAACTACTACTACTACTACTACTACTAGTAATACTAGTTTTCGGCAATTGTTCACTACTATACTCTCTTGTGTTTTGAAGAATTATCAATATTAATCTATATACTAGGTACTACATCATAAAATAAGCAATAAACTTGCTTAGGGCTATATATAAAGTGTTTTTAATTACAATAATCTGATGTTGTTTTACAGTGCACTATTTTACTCATAATTATTGTGTACTAAAAACAATATCAGATTAAAGTAATGAAGAAAAAAAATATGTTCATAGCCAATTCATTGCTTATTTTATTACAGTCGTAAAATATATAGATTATAATATTGACAATTCTAGATAGAACACAAGATGAGTCATAACTCATAACCTAGCCAGGGAAGCATAACTTTGTGAAGGAGTGTGCATACCTACCTACACGTCCACACCATTACTGCAAATTCAACAAGAAATAGTGTTTGTCCAGTGCCCACTCACAAGATTGTTGAAGATTTTGTGGGCTTCTTATTACACCTATAGTTAATTATTACTTTTATTATCTACCCCTATTAAATTACAAATTCCAACTTCCGCCTACATAGAAAACGGAATTGATACGAATCATGTTAAGTCAATTTATTTTTATCCAAGTTACCTAATAATAATTTTAAGTACCATATCATTGGCTTTTGGCAGTAGGCGGAGGCCTATGTATTAATATGAGAGACAATGTGATGAAAGATGATTGATTAGTGATTAGTGACATGGTCATGATGGTATTTTATTATAAGTAGGTACGGTACGTACAGTATTATACTATTTTGTAAATTTTACTAGGCCTACGTTAATACTTTAGTACTTGTGTATAACTAAAATGGACTACACGGTGAAAACAGTTACTATTAACTGCAACTATTGTTATTTGTTGTTATTTGTTGTCCAAAATTAATAAAATAAAAAATGAAGTATTGCATGTTAAAAAGAACAAAATAGATCTATGTATTGTCACTGACCGGGTATCTGAATCTGTAGCCCTCCAGGTGAGAAAGTCTGGCAGATCAAAGAAGCTTGCTGCCTCCTTCCAGCTGCTCGGCAGGTTATTCTTTAGCCAGAGAAGTTTTGGGGTCTCCATTTCCAGCGAGATGTTCCCGCCCACGGATCGCAGCACCGGGTGTTTCATGCCGTTAATGAGCTCCGCCTCCGCACCGGCACGGTGGTCCAGCCAGAGGATCACGTTCTGAGCAGCCTCACCTGATCACACAATCCATGATTGATTGATTGATTTATTCATCATGTTTTTTATCATTTAAATTTAGAATATTTAGCATTAATTTTTTCAAATTTAGCATTGTAGTATCTATTTTTTCCTTTCACCAAAACCCTAAATGTGCGGTGTTTCTTGCACTTTAAATGGTAAATGGTAAATAGAACAAAATACCCAACACACTTAAAACAATTAGGCCTAACCAAGGTCACTTATTATTAGTAGGGAACCGGGGCTGGTTGGCCCAAGTGTTGGTTGGCCCACCAGGCAGATCTCGATATCTAAAAGGCTGTTGCCGCCAAAATTTGAATTGAACATGCGTGTTCACTACTTGAGATGGCTGTGAAAATTTCAAGACGCTAGTTTCACAGCACTGTGTCTGAGAGCAAATGAATTTTTGACAGCTGGTTTGTAAATTTTAACCGAGCTACGCATTTCATTATAAAACCACTCCGTTTTCAATCATTATATTGAAGTAAATAATTTAATTGTACAATATCCATTAGGGATTCTATATTAAGTATTGAAAACATAATGAAACTGTAGGATTTAATACAAACGCAAACAATATGTATAAATGCGTGATGGGGCTGGTTGGCCCACCCATTCACTTTGCAGGTTAAGTGGAATTTCTGATACAGACCTAGGGAGACCGGGGCTGGTTGGCCACGTTATTACATTTAGAATTTTAAAAAGGAATCTAATTAAAGAAATGATTTCTTTCTTTCTGTAATCATTTCTTCAATCTGTGTTGCACTTTAAAATAAATATATCAACATTTAAAAAAATACAATTAACAACAAAAATAGCTATTCTTATGTACTGGGCCAACCAGCCCCATGTACTGGGCCAACCAACCCCTGACATGGGGCAGGTTGGCCAATTCACATTCCAATGTATTTTTGTTGTTTAATGTATTAAACAAAGTAAGTAAAAATTTGAAGTATTTTTTTTTAAGTGCATCAAAGATGGAAGAAATGATTACAGAAAGATATCAATCATTTCTTTAATTAGATTCCTTCCTAAAATTCCAACTGTAAAAACGTGGCCAACTAGCCCCGGTCTCCCCTATTGCTACTAATTGTTGTGTAGTAAGTGACCTTGGTTAATTGTTTTAAGTGTTATTTTGTTCTATTTCATTCCGGGTCAATAAGGTTTCCGTTACCGGTAAATATTAAATTATAGGAACATTTCAATTCAATATATAGTCACATAAAATGTTGGAATACATTGCTAAACTATTTTTCAATAGCTATTATTTAAAAAAAAGCACTTTGTAGCATTGTACAAAATATAGGCCCTGCACCCTATGTTCACTAATTTAGATCAAAAACCTAAAACGCTAAAAAATGTATCTCTAATTATACTTAATAATACATACAACAGATTTTGTCCACAGTAAATAACACAATATTGAAAACAACAAGTGAAAAATCAATTTAAAACTCCGACACTTTGTCGGTCGGTCTTACAACGATGATACGAGTCAATGCTTAGTTTTAATATCTAACAGAAGCTTATTAAAAAGTCTTTCACAGGAGAGGAGGTAATAATTGGACTTTGTTTAAAAACATCGAAACTTAATCTCAGAGTATGTACATCTTTAAGTCTTCTTTGTATACTTTGAGTAAAGTTCGCCACTAAAAGTACAACAGCGTGATTTTATGTTCACTCATAAAACTAAATTACAATCTACATACACTCAAAAAAACCGTATTGTGCCGAATATAGAACAAACTTGAATTTAAGCCAACCCCCTTACTTTTCTTGTTAAAGTTTAAAAAAGCATTATGCTAATATAAGTTGAAAGGGACATTGAGACTTAGAACAAAGCAAAAATGGTAGGCTTATATAATATTCAGGACAATACGGCGTAACTTACTAAAAATCTGTTTGCATATTGTTCGTTGGTCTCCTCATCACCAGACTATTTTATTTGTCTTTTGTCTACGCTATTCAGTTAGTTACCGATTTGCTAGGGAGACCATATGACGGAAGCACTGCAAGCGGTGCAGTTCAACAATCGACAGTTAACCACTTCATACACGCATAAAAATATGTTGTTGCGCAAAGAAAGGCCCTGAGGGACAGCTAAATCACAACCCAAGCACTGGGCTTGCGCTCGACTGCCTTTACTGTAATCGACAATGGAGCAAGAATTAATTTGTCTTTTGAAAACTTTGCTAATTGTTTAAATTAAAACTCACAACACTGATGCATGTGTAACTATAAAAAATAAATAAACTGATTACTGTTAAAATAATGAAGTGCAGAACACACATTTGAAGCTCTACTAAGTAACCGTAATGTGTGTGAATTGTGAGCATGATCGCTTGCAGCGCACTGCTTCTGTCATACTGTCTCCCACAAGAATAATTATTCTGTAGGTCCAAATGAACACAACGTCTGATTGACATGTTTTATTAAACCTCTCAGCTCCAACAAGGATGATATTGATGAATGATTGAACCCTATCATTTACAGTTTATATAATTATTTAAATGAACTTAAATGCAAATTGTTCCTGGTTACTCAACACATGACTCGCTCACTCGTCTAACCACAACTTACGCATTTTCCTAGTTATTACCAATTCCGTTCCGTGTTGAACTAGGTGTACTAATGAGAAAAGTTTAATTGAGCCAAAAGCTTTAAAATGCAACAATAGAAATCAAGGTATGATGCCAGAAAGTACAAAACAAATAGTTACTGATGATTGATTAAGATTCCCATTTTTACTGCTTTCCATCTCTAAAAACGTTTTATTATGATTCAGTATTAAAATATAATCTTAAAATTTTCGTCCACGATTCAATATGGTAATTTTCCGATTAAATTTGGACAAATTCTAACAATTTTTCAAATAAAATTATTTGTTACTTTTGTTTTAACATCATTTGAGAATTATACAGATCTCTACTAAACACACAATGTATTAATCCCCCATCCAGTCTACAATGCATTCACAGCCCCGCACTCTTACAAAATATTGATCAAACATGTTATTACACAAACACACAGTGTTTTACCTGTGGGACTGACTGTGACCGGGGCTCCAGCATTGTTCACAACAACCAGAGAACACGTTGCATCAAAACCAATTCCACGAATACAGCTTGAAGAGACGGATTTGGTCACATCCTGGGAAGTAGGTATCACACAATCACCATTTGTAGGGAAGTCAAGACAGTAAAAAATTTAAATGTTCAAGTTATATATTATACATTTTGATCAATATACGTATTTATATGGCCGGATTTTATCAGTTCAAGATATAGGCTAATATAAAATAGTACTCATCACCACACCCCTTACTTTTGTTCATTGTTTAAAAATGTCTGCATAAGAGTTAATGTATCTTCCTGTCACCCCACTACGATAGTAATATAACAAAGACTACAATAAAATATAACCATTGATGTTATAGTTAACTAGGAAAACACTTAAGTCCCGCCGCGTTGTTGGATGAGCGTAATTGGTGCATTGAGCTGCCATGTGTTATGCGGATTTTCTGTTGTTCTGTGAAAAAATCATTACTAAGTTGAAGATTTTTTTTTAAAATTAAATTAAATTATATAAAAAATTAACTTAAATTTTAATTTTTTTAAAATTAATCGTAATTTTAAAAAAAGAAAAAAAAAAAAAACGTAAAATTTCGATTTTTATAAGAAATAATTATTTGATTGTGCTCAAATTTTACACGAATATATAAATTCATAAAATTAAGGTTCTGTGAAAAAATCATTACAATTGGATAAAGCATGTAGGTGTTATTCGTCAAAGAATTATTTAAAAAAAGAAAAAACCCGTAAAATTTCGATTTTCATGAGAAATAAATTTTCGATTGCGCTCAAATTTCACACGAATACCTAATTCATAAAATTAAGGTTCTGTGAAAAAATCATTAAAATCGAATAAAGCATGTAGGTGTTATAAGTCGAAGAAATTTTTTAAAAATAAAAAAAAATCGTAAAATTGCGATTTTAATGAGAAATAATTTTCCGATTGCGCTCAAAAACGTGGCAGTTCTAAGTTCAGAGATTTAGAAGGCCTCCATAAAATTTCATCGCAAGTGGATTATCGGTTTAGCCGGAATCGTGTTAACAAACACACAAAAATACAAAAAGAAAGAAAAAAAAAAAAAAAAAAACATTCCAGTTTTTTTTCCAGTGTAGTAGAATGGAATCTTCACTTCGCTCGCTACGCTCATCCAATTACTAATTAGGTTTATTAACCATTTCACTCAAGAGGGTCTTCTAGCCTTTCAAATAATTTGCATATAATTGAAGTTGTGAGTTTGTCACTTTCATTTTATTTTTTAGGATCAGGTATATATTTATTACCTTTATAACTTCACAGCATGTTGCCCATATGTTGTCCGACGACTGTTCAAAAAAACCATTTTGAGGAGTCCACGTCACAGTGTCTCGAGAAGACACTTTTATAAGCTTTCCATCCTTGGACACTAGAGCGGCCCGGGTGCTTCCAGTGCCAACGTCAACACCGACAAAGAACTCTCGAGACATTTAAAACCAGCCGTTGTGATGAGCGACCTTGATCGACGAGACAATACAAATACATATTAGATTCATTCAGCTGTTGTCAAGTTCAAAGGTCGCATCAAATATTCGCTTGCAATTGAATGACAAGTTATGCTAATGTCTTCAGCTTGAAGAATGTTAATGGCATTCCCCCTTAGGGGATCCTCTATCAAAAAAGACAAAAACCATGGTGCAAGATTTTGCCGCCTTGTCGTATTTAAGTTAATATCCTATATTTTCAAAACATTACAAAGTTCTAAGGCATTCTTTGATTTTTATAATAAAGAAAATTACTACCAACTACCGGTATGTAGATGACATTTTTGAGCAGCGGCAATTATCAAACTCATGATCTAAATAATTTGCTTAATTGGACAGTTCTGTTACCGTACTTAGTTTTATGATGTAAACTAGAACTGTCTGGTCTAGGCTAACTATTACCTACTAGTCACTTATAGTATGCAAAACATTTTGTTTAGATTGGAGAAGAGTAGACAGGTTTGGAGGTATAGAGAGCATAAAGTCCTGCCAGAAGGGCTGGGGTCGACAAAACTTTTCACTTGCTGACGAAGACTGCAGCTAATTTAAAGTTGTTTGTTACCCATGACGCGTTTTGTCCTTCTGGGACTCATCAGGCGGATGGTGGCCACTAAAAATCGGCTAACTACATGCAAACAAAACTCACAACACATAACCAAACATGTGGTAGAGCAACGCAAGAAGTAAATTCTGCATGCATGTTGTTATTATCAGCAAGGTTACTTCACACACCATTTCATACCGAGCCACATTGTCAGCACAACCCGCAAGGGGGCAATTCTATAGTGCTCGGGAGTATGTAATATTGTGACATTTACTTAGCAACAACTAAAACCCTTCAATTGATAGAAGGTACCTATACAAAGCAAGCAGTAGACAACTTAATTAAAGTATACCTTACTTACCTTAATTACAAAATACAAATAAATATTCCATTTTCTCTACAAGGGTGCATTATAAATCCAACAGGTGGATAAGTAAACATTGAACATAACCTCAAAAATGGAATATTTCATAAACACATTCATAATTACAAATTTAGTACTTTGTAATGTGCATAGGATGTAAAGTGCCAATAAATCTATTTTACCAGTAGTATTAATGAGAAAATGCAGACAGGCTAGCCTATACCAACCTCTATTGAATCCTCGGCATATGTTGAACACCAAGTGGGTTGCACAGTCTTGTCCATTCTCAATTCTCCACACAATGGCCTTGACCTTGTTATCTTATCTAGTTCAATACCACACAATTAAGCCAATTAAATCCACATAGTATGTCTTGATCCACACAATAAACTTTTAGAAAGCCCTTTATTGACTTATTTTTTATTATCAGGAATAGCTTATTTACAAAATACTTAACCTTTGTATTTATGAATTGATGACAATTTTGAATAAAGTGTTACCAAATATTTGACTAAGTTCCCTAACAACTCAATACCTATTAACAAACACATTTCCAAGTCTGAATGTGGATACTGTACCGGTACCCATTTTAAAAGCTTGAATGCCTACCTTTAAATATTATTATGATGGGTATCCTACCTACTTGGTTATATTATTTTTGTTAACATACGGTAGGTCAATGTTTGCTTGTTTTGTCAGGCTTGGCTAGTAGGCAAATAAGATGTTGGTCCAAGAAATGCTTGACCCCTGGGCCACAAATATTGTTTTGCCCGATTGTTGTTCAACAGCGCAAGTGGTAAAAACAAGCATAATTGGTCCAATTTTTATGCAACCGTTGAGATTTTTAAATTCTCATTTTATTATTATCAATTTAATCCACCCAATTCTATTTATATTTTATACTAATAGATTTACTGTAAAAAAATGATAGCATATCAGCAAATTTGTACTAAATATATAAACAGTACAAATTATGTACTAAATAGGGTAGCAGCATTTAAAAAAATGTATATTTGAAGCAAAACACATCCAAAATTAATTTTCGTATTCAATCAATCAATCAGAAAAATGTTTATTCACAAGAAAATGCTATTACATTGGTTACATGGCTTATTTATAACACAAGTTAATCAGTACATAAAAGCTCATAGTTGAGGTCAAAATAATAACAATAATGAATGATGAAACAAAATAATCTATGAGTGAAATGACAATAGTAATGAAATAAAATTCTATAAATGCATTATCATTTGAGAAGCCCAATAAGCATAATGCTCGTGTGTGGGGCAATTACAGGACATATTAAATACATTGTTCATAATCAACAAGATGATGGCTAGAGTAATTTACTTTAGTTTAAATAGAGAAGAAAAAAGTATGTGCAAGGAAGCAAATGTGAATAAATTGTCACCTTATGACAAGTATTTTGGGGCAAAACAAATTTGGTCTAGTGAGCAATATGTGATACGATGATAGGAAGTTCATATCTTAGTTCAGGGGTGCCCAACTTTATTTAGAGTTGGGCCACATGTCATAAATTTTAAATGTTGGCGGGCCACATCATAAAATGCCCGAATATCACCTAAAATTTAATGTAATTCGAATGGGCTATAGATTGTGGAATAATATCCTCTCCTATTCTTGTCATTGTATTTTGTGACAAGCTAATAGCATCAATGATATTTCAATAACAGCTTGCGTACTTTTCTTTGCTAAAATTTCCCATCAGAGAATGGTCTTCCTCCTAATGCTAATAAGGGGGCAACTAGCACGGACAGATGCTTGGTTCTCAGTTACCTTAATTTTGAACATACATTGTGGAGATACAAGGTTTTGCTTCAGTTTGACCCTTTGTATTTCTCATTCTCACTTTTGTGTTTCGAGTCGTAATGCTATTTTAAATTGTAAACTTTGAACACTGTATGACATTTTTCTCTGCCTACTAAGCACACAATTTTATAGTTATGTGGCACACAAAAATAAATATTGGTCCACTTTTCGTCAAATACGCGGCACTCGCTATCTATTTTACAATTTTATTTTAAAAATCTTTTGATCACAACTTTTTTTAAAACAAAAAATAAATGTTACACTTGGAACTAAGCTAAAAGCTTGGTCCAAAATCAAAACTAGCCTACCCTTAGTACACTCAGTCTCATATTATCATTGTGGGATACACAGGGAGTGCCAAGATCGTTTTTGCTGCACTTTAAATCAGATAAAAATATATTAGATTTTTTTTGTGGGTCCATGTATAAGAGTGAGGGCCAGACCAAATGGCTTGGCGGGCCGCACGTTGGGCACCCCTGTCTTAGTTGAACTCAAACTAGCTAGAGGAGGGGATCGCAACACTGAAAAATATTGGCACTAATAACCTGAGTGTCCTGTGCTCTTGATTCTTGAACCTGAATACATAACTAAGTGAATATTTAATTGTGTAATACATAAAAAAAATTTTTTTGAAAGAAGTTTGCAAGTAACTTAATTGATGCCAGTTGCTGCTTCCAAAACATAGAATATTAAATTTTACCAGCACAATAAAAACTTCTGCAATCCAAATTGCCTTTCTTAAAATAACTATTTGGCATTAAATACACAATAAGTACATACAGTGGCGGCTCGTGGGGTTTAAAATAGTCAGGGCACAATATATTTGAATGGACTTGCGTGGGCTACAGGGAGTCTGGGGCAAAGCCCCAGCCGCCGGAGTCGAAAAATTTTGGCATATATTTAGCTCCAAGACAGCCTTTACAGCGATTTGAGCAAGGGAGAACTATACTCATAACACAAAAATATTTTCAATATTTTTTTAGGACGCAACAAAGTTGCGCCCCTGGGCTAGAGCCTAGTTAGCCTAATGGTTAATACGGGCCTGGGCACAAATCAGTTATCATTTAAAACTGGTAATTTATCTATATTTTTTGACTTTGCTTAAAGTAAAAGAAGATAATAGCAGCACATGCAAATTTACCTGGTATTTTAATGCCCGTAAATAAGTTGTACTCTTCTTTCTTTGGACACGGCGAATTCCTCGATTACCCGCACAACGCAGCAGCGCGTAACGTGTTCTCCTTACAACAGCTCTGGGCTGACTAAAATCATACCCATCCTGCCGGAGTTCCAACGCTTATTGCGAGGCAACGATTCGGCTATTTCCGAATAAAACTGACTGCGCAGGCGCACCCTGGGCGCAACTTCGTCTAGCCCGTAGTAGGCTCACTCGAGTCAAGCGTTGTTTGCTGTTTCCTTACCGCGCGCGCGCTCACATTGAAAATACAAACTATTTGATTTTATGTAAATGTGTACCACGACGTCTACAATTCGTATATGTGAGTGATTGTTGGCGGGAAGAGTAGGAGGGGCACATGCCCCAATACCCTTATGGTAGAGCCGCCTCCGAGTACATATTGCATCTCCAACGTTTGACGTGCATAGAAAAGCTCAAACTCGGTGTGCATATTCAGGAAGTATTAAAAAATACATTAAAAACAAATAATTTACAATTAAAATTATGTACCCGTAGCATGGAATTAAGCCAGTCGACTGAGAAGAGGATCTGAAAAGATATGAATCAAGGTGCTACATACCCACTGTGTAAGCAAGGAGATTAAGACGCAACACACATTTGTGAATGGAAAGCTTTGAGAACACAATGGGCAACAGCTTGAAGCCATGTGAAAAATGGGAAGTCTGCATTGCACTGGTGTGTTGAGAAGAAAATGCTCAAGTGTTGTTATTTCATAAATCAAAGCACAATATCTCCCTTTAGTAAATAGGTTGCTTATTGTTTCTGGTCAATAAAGGAAAGATAAGATAAGCTGGAAAAGGATAAAGATAGATAGGCCAAAAAAAAGTCAGTTTGTGAACAACATACAAACAGTATCATTTAAGCAAACAAATGTGTATTTATTGATTGGAAAGTGTGGCTCGGTCTTTATTATCCGGAATACCGAATTACAGCGGATGTAAATAAATACACAATTCTCCTGTAGTTTCTAAATACATATCTGATCCTTGATCCTTCAACTATCTCAAAATAATGGGAGCACAAAATGTAACCACCAATAGTAGAACAGAAAACCTAATTAATCCAAATGCAAAGTCAAAAATAACTACCACAACTTTGTCAGCGAGGTCATAAAAGTTAATGATAATGAACTGGAGGTGAAATATCTAAAGCGAAATGGTTGACAACAAATTTGTGTATACTAATAATGATGTATGAAATTCCAACTTCTGACATTGTACTTAAGCTGCCAATGCCACAGACAATTGGTGGAACGGAGCGACAGTGCTTACAGTTGTCATTTAATGCAAGCTTTGGGAAAATTCTTGTCCACCAAAATCAGATTAAAGAAGTATTCTCTAGTAGGCTAAGACTTTTAAACATTGCCTGACCTTAAAATGTAACATTTAAATAAAATAAGTATTATATACCCATCATGTTGTGTACTTCATTTAGTATAAACAGAATATTTCCAAGGTACAAAATGCAACCACAACCCAAGGTCCAAGGTGCAATGCTATGTTGTACCTTGGGACAACAGTCACATATTCTAATTAAAATCAATACTTTAAAACTACTTGTCTCAACTTACTAATAAAATTTGTAATAGAACATGAATGTACCATATACAGAGTAAAATGGGGCCAAACCCAGGTCTTCAGTTATTTTTTACAATTTGACAGTGTAATTAATAAATGTGTCCCAAGGTACACCAGTCTCTCCTATAGGGCCTACTCATATTCATGAATCGTATAGATGATTAAGCTGTTTCATAACTGTGTTTGTGATTCGAGAAGGAGTATCTTGAACTTGGAATTGAACCTTTTTTTTGCCAGACTTACTAGTAGTACCTGGGCAGGGTGTTTCCTTGGGAGTTTGTAACAAATGTTTAAAGGAACTTCGTAGTCCTCCAAATTGCTCGACTACGGATTTTCGCCGTGTAGCCCGTTTTTTTGCGCTACTGTTTATAGATACCGGAAGTAGGCCTACATTTATGGAACTATTGTTATCCTTTGACATAGAGCGTTGTTCATAGATGTTGAATACACTACTTGAGGTTGCCATGGACTCGGCCCCTTCTTGGTCGCATCCAGATTGCATTTGAAGCCTAGCAGAACGTCTCCTTTTCGGTGCCGGACTAACAGACTCAATTCTTATCTCAGGTACAGTTGAAGCAAGTATACCTCCAGCAATATCAGATTTAACTTGAGTTGAGCTTGTATTCTCACCCTGCAGAAAGTTGATTTTTTGTTGTTGGATATTTAGCATCTTTTTCAAGCAATCTGATTGCCGAGTTTGCAATTCATGTAGCTCTTGTAATAGAGATAGTTGTTTCAGTTCAAAATCTAGACGTGGCTCGACATATGATCTCGGGGATTGCACGTCACAGTTAGGAGGGCTGTTCTGCTCCGCAGGCAGTGTTGATTCACATGACGTACTTGCCGCAGCCTGATTAGCGATTTGTTTCGCGTAATCGCGAGGCTGGAGTGGTTTGTTTCCGTCATCCGCAGGTAATTGATCAGCAGTAGTTGAGGTTTCATTTCGTTGCTTCGATTGTGTGCGTGTTTTGCAGGGTTGGAGTTGTGGTTCCAGGTTGCAATACGTTGACATCGGATTGAATGGGATTAAAGTCCTCCCAAGAGAACGGTCACCAAGAATGGAGCTTTCAGAAGCTAATTCACTTCCTTTCTTGGCACTTAGTAGAGCAGCTCGAGTAGCTGAATCAAAATCACTTTTCCGGACTTTCCTAACACCATACAGAAAAAGAGGGGAGCTTGGTACTGGAATCAAGTTTTTGACAATAGGCCTATTTTCTTTGTAAGTGACTTTTTTCTGATATGTATATTCAGACTTTCTATTGTGTTGAATTGTTCTTCCAATTGATAGTTTCTTGGCAGAATGTACGTTTCTGAACTGCGCTTTGTGCATGGCTGGTAGAGTACGGAATTTTTCAAAGTCTTTAAAAATGCCAACATTGGCGGCTCCTTCGTGATGTTTCTCGTATTCTTCAAGTGGCTAAAATAGAGTATAATAGGTTAATGAAACTAAATGATTCATCATTATTATAATTAAATTATTATTATTTATTTCAACAAGATACAAAGTACACTTAACATGTTAGAAGAGAATCAGAGAGGGCATAGCCCCATAGCAATTTATGCCTGATTCCTAGAGATGTACATTTTTTTTTAAAGTTTGAATATTAACGCCTTAAAAATGAAAATTCGCGATTTTTCGTTATTTACCAAAAAACAATTTGATAATGCACAACTAAAAAAAAAAAAACGCCTCCCTAGTTTTAAAATTAACAGTGTTACAAATTCCAGTATCATTAATGATTAATTTCAAAGAAAAAAGCACATGAGAGTTTGAATTTTAAGCTCAATTTCAGCCTTCAGTTTTCAAAGTTTCCGACAGTTTTTACGAGGATTAATTTTGAATACCCGGCACCTCCACCAAAATTACGAAATTATGCAATTTTTGTGTAATGTCAATATTTTGATATGAAGTATTTTGAGCTTACTCGCGTACAATTTTGAGCTTACTCGCGTACAAACGATTATTACGATCTCACAATCGCGTCGTATGACCTGGTACCTCTACCATATGTACCAGCCAGGATTAATTTAATTTCAACTACGTACCCGGCACCTCCACCAAAACTAAAAAAATTACTTTTTTTAAAATTTTGTGACCTAATTTGCATTTTAAGACATAATTGCTAATTTTGCCACTAGTTTGCGGTATCAACTAAAATATCACGAAAATTCGCGAATTGGAAATTGGTACCATTCAATCACAATTCAGATGATTCATGTGCAAACTGTATTTGAAGGGATTATTGCAACTAAAAAAAAATTCTGAATTTCGTTCTCACCATTTTTGCACATCTCTACTGATTGATTCCCTTCATTAAAACTAAATAAAAATAATTTAGTTATTTGTAACTAGGAAAACGCTAAAGTCCCGCCGCGTTGATGGATGAGCTTTTTTTTAAGTTTTTAGTTTGCGTGGGATATCTTTACTTTTGTAAGTGTTTTGCTTTGCTGCCTATGCATTGTAGGTGATTGTTGTCAAGTTTCTATTGTTACTTGTCAAATGTTATTATTTACCGTAAAAAAACTTATATTAAAAGCTTTATTTCTATGAATTCTGGCAAACTTTTTCAACTTTTTCTTTCAAAGGGTACTACATCACCGTAACTTTAATGTCCATGCATAATATGAACGTTGTAGCCCCACCTGTTTGGTCATAATCGGCCCAAATGGCACGAAAATATCGCACTACACAATAAAAAACTTATATTAAAAGCTTTATTTCTATGGATTCTGGCTAATTTTTCCAACTTTTCTTTCAAAGGTACTACATGACCATAACGTCCATGTATAATATGACGTTGTAGCCCCACCCGTTTGGTCAGAATCGGCCCAAATGACACGAAAATATTGCACTAAAAATCGAAAAAAATCGTAAAAGTACGATATTCATGAGAAATATTTCTTCGATTGTACCCAAAAACAATACACTTCTAAGTTTAGAGATTTCGAAGGTCCCCTACAATTTTCATCAAGATCGCTTATGCCGTTTGCCCGGAATCCTGCTAACAAACAGACAAAAATACAAAAAAACATTGGAGCTAAATTTTTTGGGAGGGTCAGTGAAATTGAAGTCTTCGCTTCGCTCATCCAACATAGAGTAAACAATAGTCAATAAATGAACATAATGTTGTATCAATAGGAAAACGCTAAAGTCCCGCCGCGTTGATGGATGAGCTTTTTTTAAGTTTTTAGTTTGCGTGGGATATCTTTACTTTTACAAGTGTTTTGCTTTACTGCCTATGCATTGTAGGTGATTGTTGCAAGTTTCTATTGTTAGGCCCTAGTCCTACTTGTCAAATGTTATTATTTACCGTAAAAAACTTACATTAAAATCTTTATTTCTATGGATTCTGGCTAACTTTTCCAACTTTTTCTTTCAAAAGGTACTACATCACCATAACCTTAATGTCCATGTATAATATGAACGTTGTAGCCCCACCCATTTGGTCATAATCGGCCCAAATGGCACGAAAATATCGCACTAAACCGTAAAAAACTTATATTAAAAGCTTTATTTTATGGATTCTGGGTAACTTTTCCAACTTTTTCTTTCAAAAGGTACAACATCACCATTACCTTAATGTCCATGTATAATATGAACATTGTAGCCCCACCCGTTTGGTCAGAATCGGCCCATATGTCACGAAAATATCGCACTAAAAATTGAAAAAAAAAAAGTAAAAGTACGATATTCATGAGAAATATTTCTTCGATTGTACCGAAAAACAATACACCTCTAAGTTCAGAGATTTCGAAGGTCCCCTCAAATTTTCATCAAGATCGCTTGTGTCGTTTGCCCGGAATCCTGCTAACAAACAGACAAAAATACAAAAAAAAAAAAAAAAAAAAAAAAAAAAAAACATTGGAGCTAAATTTTTTGGGGGGTCAGTGAAATTGAAGTCTTCGCTTCGCTCATCCCAAAAATAATATGGTAGGCCTAATATAATATAAATTTAAAATGACAATTATTTAACTAAAACATTCTTTTATTCTATTCTTGAAATTTGTAGCATTTTTAATTTCTTGAGGAATAGTATTCCATAAAGTAACGGCACGGTTATAAAAATGATTTTGATAGATAGATGTTCTAGCACGGGGAGGGTTTAAAATTAAGCCAGCATTATTACGATGAAATTGTCTGTACTGAATTGATATTCTTTTTTAAACGGAGCAAGGTCTGTTACACCGGTAATTAAGTTTCTAAAAATCTAACATCCGTTTGCTTACAATAATTTTGGATTGATGGCAGACCACATTTGTTCAACCGCTCAGAGGCACATTCATAATAAAACACATTTTTTAAAATAACTTTAGTTGCACGGTTTTGTATAACATCAAGTTTATGCAAGTTTAACTGGGAAGTTGGATGCCAAGCAGGTAGACCATATTATTTATGTTAATATAGCGCGGATAAGTGATAGATGCAATTTTTAAAGATTTTGATTTACTTTTATTTAAATTACGACTGATGAAACCTAACATATATATACAGGGGCGGCTCGTGAGTTATTATTGTGGGGGTGCACATAATCTTGAAGTCTTATTCTGCGGGAAACAAAGGGGTCTGGGGCGCAGCCGGAGGCGAATTTTTTTCCTATACTAATTGTCTCAAGTACCTGGAAAACGACTTTAGAGAATATTTTTCGAAATTATTGGTCGGGAAAAACTCCCCTATGTGTAATTGTTAATTATGGAAAACCATCCAAAAAATTAATTATTATATGCTTGATTAAAATATTACATACCCGAATAATGTCCCTTCATCTCCTCCGACACGCGCCTCAAACATCACATCGTATCTTTACTTTAAAATAAAGTAGACTGCATTTAATCTCACTTCACCAACCCTGTCACGAACAACTTTCACTGGCTACTGACCGGAGGGTGGGGGTGAATGAATGCTGCGAGCAAAATACCAAGGCGTTTGAATGGAAGTAACGGGTTTTGACCCATTCGCACGTGCGCCTAACCCAGCTATATCTGACGTTGTAAATTCAAAAGATGACTTGAGGCTGGTTCTGCCGGCTGATCCGTAGAAAACCATGTAAAACTGTGCGCACATTCTGAGTGTGCACCCCCAGCTGCAGCACTTACTGCAGAATGATTCCTGCCAAACATGCCTTGCTCTGGGCCGGTCAAAATATCCATACAAACAATCCAACGATTTATTGGGAATATTACGAGATTGGCTTCAAACCATAAATTTGGAATTTAGTCCGCGCAGATATTTGGGGGTGTGCGTGCACCTGTGCACCTATACACGAGCCGCCCCTGTATATATATCATATAATGATAGCAGCAAACATTTCTTACTACTACTACTAGACTAGCATAATATTAGTAAAGAGCTGGGCTATGACATATCATTCAATAATCGATATGACACAAAAATAATTTCAATACCCTCTCAAAATTTTATTATTCGTAGAAATAAAGTCTAAATTTTCCCCAAAATTATAAAATTGCATCGAAAGACAGGATTATTTTTTAAAATGTGTAGCAAAATGGGTTGAAAATGTATAGCCAAAAATTCATAACGATTTTTACGTTCTCACAATTTCGAGATTACCGTAGTGACAGGTTGGAAAAGATTTGGTTTGTTTGCATTCATTTTCACTCTACCTCAGCCCTCCACACAGGCAGCCCGACAGTGTTTTGGACAGGCTCGGGATGCCGTCAATTTCGAGCCCTGCCCTCAACTAAGTTTGATGGCCTAAAACGCGTTATGAGGCGATAAAATGTGGTTTTATGGCCTATTATTAATGGGCAAAATTACACTTAAAAAAAAAGATTGGAGAAGGGTTGACAGGTTGGGAAAGCAAAGAGAAGATAAATCCCAGCCTGAAGGGCTGGGGGGGACAAAACTTTTCACCTGCTGATGACAACTGCAGCTAATTTAAAGTTGTTACCTTAATCCACGACGCGTTTCGTCCTTCTGAGACTCATCAGGCAGATGGTGGCCACGAAAAATCAGCTAACTACATGCAAACAAAACTCACAACACATAACCAAACCTGTGGTAGGGCCAGGCAAGAAGCAAATTCTGCATGCATGTTGTAACCTTTACTTCAAACACCATTCATACTGAGCCACACCGTCAGCACAACCAGTGCGGGACTTCCCTCCCAACTCTAGTGCTCGGAAGACAAAACATCCATGACTCACCCTGGATTCGAACCAGGGCCCTTGGCAACAAGAGAAAAGCTGCCCCTTCTGTTGTTGCTTGGCCAGGGTGCCTCTTCATTCATACTTGGAGAAAGGGTTAGAGATAGGAAGGGTGGAAAGTCACACAACAGCACAACCAGTGAGGGGGCTTCCCTCCTAGACTCTGGTGCTTGGGCGACAAAACAACCATGTCTTACTCTTAACCTGGATTTGAACCAATACCCAAAAGAAACGCTTTAAAAAGTTGACTCACAACCTATCAAAAGTCACTCGCAAGTTGTGAGCTATCGAGTAGAAATTTGGAGGGTTGCTCTACCTTTCTGCCTTCTACGCAAATTTGGATACTAAGGGAAGAAATGAAAGGACAATCTCTCCATCTCTCACGAATACTTTGAGCCACTTACAAATAATAGGCCTGGACACATTCTCAATTACTGGGTGTTAAGAAAGTAAACAAACCTCTTAATGTATCTTTTTAGGAGGTGGAAGTTTGATCATAAATAAAAATAATGTACGTGCTCAACCAGTTAGGCCCATGTAAATTACCCATAAGGAAATTGTGTAAATTTGTAACTTTGGAGAACTCAGGCTTGCTTTGTGTTGGTTGAACTTGAAATATCTATTTCATTTTGAATTTTCTTAAAAACTTTTTTTTTTAAATGTGGAAATGTGGTTTAATATTTTATTTGAACATTTATTGAAAAGAAAATTGTCATGTTGATCAATACAAAGCAAGAAGCCCCTACTCAACTGCACGTATCTCTAGTTTTATTATTTTTGCACAATTCATCGGCCTGTATGAAAGCGACTGAAAAATGTGATACTACTTTCGAACGGTAGCGCTCCCGGTAGCTTTTTATTTCACTAGAATTGTAGGACATGGCCCGGATAATTCCTATGCAGGGTGGCTATTAATGTATACTTAATGTACGATTGTAAAAAATGAAAACTAGTTTGGAATAAATAACTCTTTTATTGTGATGAATTTTGGGGGATTCAAACTTTGAGGTTGAGCTTGATGCTTACTGTCTCATTAAGAAATTGTCCAATTTGAAGATAATATGGACCAGGATAATGATTTAGTGACTAGGAAAACGCTTAAGTCCCGCCGCGTTGTTGGATGAGCGTAATTGGTGAATTGAGCTGCCATGTGTTTTGCGGATTTTCTGTTGTTCTGTGAAAAAATCAGAACTTTGTTGAAATTTTTTAAAAATTAAATCAAAATAAATAAAAAAATTCCTTTTTTTTTTTTTTAATTAATCGTAATTTAAAAAAAGGAAAAAATCGTAATATTGAAATTTTCATGAGAAATAATTATTTCGATTACACTCAAATTTCACACGAATATATCAATTCATAAAATTAACGTTCTGTGAAAAAATCATTACAATCGGATAAAGCATGTAGGGGTTATAAGTCGAAGAATTTTTTAAAAAATCGAAAAAAATCGTAAAATTGCGATTTTCATGAGAAATGATTTTTCGATTGCGCTCAAAAACGTGGCAGTTCTTAGTTCAGAGATTTCGAAGGCCTCCATAAAATTTCATTGCAATCGGAGTATCGGTTGAGCCGGAATCGTGTTAACAGACAGACAAAAATACAGAAAGAGAGAGAGAAAAAAAAAAACATTCCGTTTTTTTCTCCAGTGTAGTGAAATGGAATCTTCGCTTCGCTCGCTACGCTCATCCAAAATGAAGACGAATATACATGTCTTATGTGCCTTTACACTGTTGGCCTGTCAAGGGTTAGTCAAGGTAGGGCCTAAGTTAACAGTTTTATTAACAATCTGACTGATATCACAGGCCTATTGAGAATTGACTACCAGCATTTAACGGTGATGGTGACGGTACCAAAGAAGTGCAAGGTTACTAGGAAAACGCTAAAGTCCCGTCGCGTTGTTGAGCGAGCACCGTACGTGCAACACGACCCGAGTACGACATTCCCATGAGACACTCCTATCCCACGTGAGAGTAAACATCATCACGGTTATTTACTAGGAAAAGGGGAAAACGCTTAAGTCCCGCCGCGTTGTTGGATGAGCGTATATGGTGCATTGAGCTGCAATGTGTTACGCGGATTTTCTGTTGTTCTGTGAAAAAAACATTACTTAGTCGAAGATTTATTTTAATTAAATTAAATTAAAAAAAAATAACTTAATTTTTTTATTTAAATTAAATTAAATAAAAAAATTAACTTAATTTTTAATTAATCGTAATTTTTAAAAAAGAAAAAAATCGTAAAATTGCAATTTTATAAGAAATAATTATTCAATTGCGCACAAATTTATTTTGAATACAGTATATTAGTTCATGAAATTAAGGTTCTGTAAAAAAATCATTACAATCGGATAAAGCATGTAGGTGTTATAAGTCAAAGAATTGTTTTAAAAAAGAAAAAAACTCGTAAAATTACGATTTTCATGAGAAATAATTTTACTATTGCGCTCAAATTTCACACGAATATATTAATTCGTAAAATCAAGGTTCTGTGAAAAAAATCATCACAATCGGATAAAGCATGTAGGTGTTATAAGTCGAAGAACTTTTTTAAAAATCGAAAAAAATCGTAAATTGCGTTTTTTATGAGAAAAAAATTTCCCGATTGCGCTAAAAAACGTGGCAGTTCTAAGTTCAGAGATTTCGAAGGCCTCCATAAAATTTCATCGCAATCGGAGTATCGGTTTAGCCGGAATCGTGTAGACAAACACACAAAAATACAAAAAAAAAAAAAAAAAAAACAAACAAAAACATTCCGGATTTTTTCTTCAGTCTAGTGAAATGGAATCTTCGCTACGCTCGCTACGCTCATCCAATTAACTTTTTCCCGGATCTTCAACTTTTCTTAGTTTCTTTGTGGATAAAATCCACCGCCATCTAGAGGACCTTGACATCATTTCTTTGGGAAAACTATTTTTTAACTCTTTGGTAACAAATAATACACTGCTTCCTCGATAGTATTTTGATTACTTCTAGGTGGCAGTGCATAGTGACCAGAATTCTCGTGCGACTTTTCGTTGCCATGATAACGTTAGTTAAAATGTAATTTCTATCTACACTTCTTAAGGTCTTGACCGATTTAGCTGAAAATTTGTAAAATAGGAGAGAATGTTGTAATTATTGACCCTGCAAAATTTCATAACGATTGGAACATTTAAATTTTTTAATTTAATTTTTAATTTTTTATAACCAACGATCGGATTTTGTTCAAAAACTATACAGCAACCGCATAGGTGGCATGTAGATGTGTGCAAAATTTCAGGTTGATCAGAGAAACGGTGCGACCTGTACCGAAGCAGTAACAGAAAAAAAACCCAAAAACCCCCCAAAAAACAGACATTCGAGCCATAAGAGTCAAGTGGAGACGCTCGCTCAACCATCTACCAGACCTACTTTGTTCCAATACTGTGATATGCAGCAGAGACTTGGAATATGACATCAGTGGATGAGAGCCTTGTGCAGGCTGTAGGGCTACATATTAGGGCCTACTGGTACATCAAATAATCGGAAACCGGTTTTTCGAAAATAAAAAAATCAAGTTTTTTTTTTAAATCGCTGCGCTTTCTCGTGTTCTTGCACACTGTGCGCGCGGCGTTTTCCTTTTTGAATGATAATGTCCTTTGTTCATGCCGCCGGACTTGTGGAAGTGTGTTGAGTATCCCCCCCCCCCCTGCCGCCTTTCCACTCGCGATCTTCCAGAGATTATTCTGCGTAAATAATTACCATAACAATAATAATAACTTTCAATCTGCTTGAAGTCAAAAGCTAGTGGTGACAATTGAAATTAAGCACATGGGAATAGAGGCATTTCCTTATCTTGTTTACTTGCCAAAATTCGGGCTCCAGCCCCCCAACGCATTGTGACCTTGACTATACTGTGACAAGATAAAGCAGATGCAAGGAACAGTGAGTGTTATCTTAATGGCATGCCGCTGTTCCTCTTTCAAGATTATGAAATAGGTCTACTACCTACTTCATCACGTCATTATTTATAGGACAGCATTACGTCTGGGATATTACGATAATTGATGAGCGCTTGTCCGCGACAGCTGTTTAGTGCAGCGGCGGGGGTGGGGGTGGGGGGAATATACATGGGTCATTCTCAAATAAAATGACCCTTGTGCTGTCCCACCTTAATATTATTTTTTTTTTAGATCAAGATATTGATTTGCATAAATTTTGGTTGTACATTTTCAGAATACTTATAGTTTTTATTAGCTCCATGAATTTTTGCACTTCTATCTTGTAAGGCCGATCTTTAATTCACTATTACGTAATGCAAAATGTGCTAAAACCTATGTCCCTATCCACAAAACCAGAAGTGTTTCAGTAAGCTGTTTGGATTTTTCACTTAATACTATTTTAATCTCTTGGTGAAAATGAAAGCAGAAATAATAATTAAGTAATCGATTGTTAAGACATTTTTATATAATAACATTTTCCAAGAAATACCAAGAAAGGAGTGTTCGTCCCCACTGTGGTAATAATATTGATGTCATGACCGTTACCGTGCAAAAAATAAATAAAAATAAAGTGTAGAAGGCAGTGGAGCAATGAAGAAGAACAAGAACAAGAGTCCATGATATGACACCATTGAAGTTGGTGTGATTTTTCAATGATATCTGTTAAAATTGAGAAGGGAACAAATAAACGGCGAGTATTTTAATATTGGTCATGAATGTTACCTACCAAGTTAAGATCATTAATTTTAATTTTATCTTTAATTAAACACTATAATTACATTACAATCAAGTTCCAAATCCTAGAAAACACAACCCTACTTTTATGCACATGGCATTTGTACTGATATTTATTTATGAATATAAAAATGTCATGACCGTTACTTGTCAGGTATGTTACTTTCAAAAAGTAACATTACCAAGGGTATCGTGGATTACTGCATTAATTTCCTGCAACTGTAGATGTGTTTTGAAGGGAGAGGTTGTAATTCATTGCCATACTCAAAAGTAACAAAACACTTGTTTTTATTGATTTTCAGTGATCACATTGTCAAGAATGTTACTTTTTGTCAAGACCGTTACCCGTAGTGTCTCTTTACTTTAAACTCAACACAAACTTGTTGGGTTAGATGGATTTTATCTTTAGGTTGACTGATTTGTACACTAACAAGCAACATGATCTTAGAAAAAAATTATTACTGTTAGAAAAGTAACTTTTTTGTCAAGACTGTTACTTTTTGTCAACACCGTTACCCGAGCTAATTATTAAATTAAGTCTTATTTAAAGTTTAAAATAACTGACTCACATTTTTAATCTTATTTATAGTATTAATACTTCATTGCTAACAGTGATCTTGATAAAATTTGATTTGCCATTTGTCCATTATTAGTAAGTTAATTACCAGGTTTTGAAATTTGAGTAACATTCTTGACATTTTGGTATTATAAAAAGTGATTAAAATAAAAATGTATATTTTATTGAATGTATTAGTTTTGTGTGATAATGTAACTAAAACTATTGTGCACATGAATATAGATTTAATAAATAACTTCTTACATCAATTGTCACTTTTATGTCCGGTAACAGTCATGACATTTTCGTACACTTGGATTGATGAAAATGCTTGTATGTAAAACATTTTTGTTTTTTAGATAAACCCTTTTAGGGCTGTAAGAACAAATTATTAGATAATGTATTGTTAAAGGAGGCATCCAATTTTATGTTATAATTTTTTCTTGCAAGCATTTTTTTCAATATGGTCATTACGTTTGAGAATGACCCACATGCAAAATCTTGCGGAGCAAAAACCGGTTTCTTAAACGATTATCCGGTTCGTAAAAATACTAATCAGTGTAGGCCCTAGTACAAATATGAAGTTTTTGAGAAGCATTGTAGGTAAGACTAGATGGGACCGAATACGGAATGAGGTTATCCGAGATCAAGTAGGCGTGAGGAATTTAATGGAGCAAATTGGGGAGAGAAGATTGAAGTGAATATTTAATACAATTCAGAAGTTAAAAAATCCATCCCGATCGGGGTTCCAACCTGAGTCTCCCACATTACAGGTAGGACCTTAGCAAACTAGACCACCGAGACGGTAACTAACTTCTGAATTGTAGTTGCATTATAGATCTGAATGGATGGAACAGTACTGCAACAAATATCTGTTGGAATGTGGGAGACTCGGGTTCGAACACCGATCGGGATGGATTATTTAACTTCTGAAATTAAATATTAACAAATCCACCTACAGGAGTGTTTCACGACTAACCAAATCGAGAAAGAATAAAGTGGTTCGGACATGTCATGTGACGTGGCAACAGATAATGATAGTGAATGGTTTCAATACTATGGTAGCACTAGCAAAGAAAATTAAGATTTGAAAACTTGTATTCACAGTATGTTGTCCATGCGTTGTTCACAATCAAAAGTGAATGTTATAAATCTTTTCTCAACAGTCAACACATTATAATATGTGTAAGAAAACTACGTATCTATACCGCATTCCGTTACCTGTTGGCTCTACTGGGTGCAGTCCACGTCTAGTAGGCCTACAGTGCATAGATAGCGCGGGGCCAGCAATTTACAAAATGCTCATTAGGCCCTACACGTGCTACTGGTTCAGTACATCCAGCAGGTGATGGAAAATGCCAATTGTCAATGAACACAAAACTTACCACAAGAGGACTTGCTTTATTGAAGTTTTGGTTAGCATTAGCCACAACCAATGGTCGTGTTCTTGCATTGTTGATTGGTAGTGCAATCTTACTTGGTGTTTTAGATTGAGATGATCCATCATTCCCAGTTGCACCATTTACCAAACATCGCCCTAAAATATTTCTCTTGGCAGGAAGAAATTTCAAATGTTGAGGAGTCTTCACTACTGCAACTGATGGATTCACTGAGCCTTTAAAGTAAACAAATTGCTCATAGTAGGTAGGTAGGTTTAGAATAACAGTAATAGACTAGAGAGAAATTATCAATATGTATATGATGAGTTAAATGATTATCATAGGCTAAACTAGGCCTAGCCTAGAGCTAAACCCTGTTCGTAGCTAGTTCCAAAATGCTCACTAGCAGTGACAGTGCGGCCGCAAAAACCAATGCTGTACCGGTAGGTACAAAATTTGCAAAAAAAAAAACACAAAACTTTTAGAATAAGTGAGAGATCAAATTAAAAATAAATAAAATAATATTGTATAATATTTTTGTGGACATAGGCCTAATATTGAAAAATATTTTAATCTAGTAATGATAATTTGCATAGGATGAATAAATTACTTTTCTCAGGTTTATAGTGAATTTAAAAAGGTGACAATGGTTTATTTACGCGGTGCGCATAATATTATGTTTATTTAATATTAAATATAATATTAGGAAAAAAGAGGTGCCAAGGCGACGCAAACTTTTAATATACATACAAAGCATATTTTGTACCGGTACTCACATATGGTGCAGTGACATGGCCAGTTGGGGATACAGAAGAAAGACAAATTCAAGCTGCGGAAATGAAATTTTTAAGGAGTGTAATGGGAGTTACGAAGATTGATAAGATGAGGAGCACGAAGATAAGGAAAGAACAAGGAGTAGAGAGTTTAAACTTTAAGTTATGGAAAGAAAGGCTGGTGGTTTGGACCATGAAAGATGCAGAAGACGGATTCGAGATGCAGTATGAACAGACGCAGGAAACAATGAGAAAAGAGGGAGTCCTAGACTGAGAGGAAGAGTTATAGAAAAGATTTGAAAGAAGAAATGCAGCTTGGAAGGTTAACCAGGAAGATGTGGGAAAAAAGCAAAACGTATCCCGAGAAGAAGACAAGAATGATAGAGTTTGAACATTTATTGAAAATAAAATTGTCATGTTGATCAATACAAAGCAGAAGCCCTACTCAACTGCACGTATCTCTAGTTTTATTATTTTTGCACAATTCATCGGCCTGTATGAAAGCGACTGAAAAATGTGATACTACTTTCGAACGGTAGCGCTCCCGGTAGCTTTTATTTCACTAGAATTGTAGGACATGGCCCGGATAATTCCTATGCAGGGTGGCTATTAATGTATACTTAATGTACGATTGTAAAAAATGAAAACTAGTTTGGAATAAATAACTCTTTTATTGTGATGAATTTTGGGGGATTCAAACTTTGAGGTTGAGCTTGATGCTTACTGTCTCATTAAGAAATTGTCCAATTTGAAGATAATATGGACCAGGATAATGATTTATGACTAGGAAAACGCTTAAGTCCCGCCGCGTTGTTGGATGAGCGTAATTGGTGAATTGAGCTGCCATGTGTTTTGCGGATTTTCTGTTGTTCTGTGAAAAAATCAGAACTTTGTTGAAATTTTTTAAAAATTAAATCAAAATAAATAAAAAAATTTACTTTTTTTTTTTTTTAATTAATCGTAATTTAAAAAAAGGAAAAAATCGTAATATTGAAATTTTCATAAGAAATAATTATTCGATTACGCACAAATTTTACACGAATATATTAATTCTTAAAATTAAGGTTCTGTGAAAAAATCATTATAATCGGATAAAGCATGTAGGTGTTATAAGCAGAAGAAATTAAAAAAATCGTAAAATTGCGATTTTCATGAGAAATAATTATTTGATTACGCTCAAATTTCACACGAATATATCAATTCATAAAATTAAGGTTCTGTGAAAAAATCATTACAATCGGATAAAGCATGTAGGAGTTATAAGTCGAAGAAATTTTTTTAAAAATAAAAAAAATCGTAAAATTGCGATTTTCATGAGAAATGATTTTTCGATTGCGCTCAAAAACGTGGCAGTTCTTAGTTCAGAGATTTCGAAGGCCTCCATAAAATTTCATTGCAATCGGAGTATCGGTTTAGCCGGAATCGTGTTAACAGACAGACAAAAATACAGAAAGAGAGAGAGAAAAAAAAAAAAAACATTCCGGATTTTTTCCTCCAGTGTAGTGAAATGGAATCTTCGCTTCGCTCGCTACGCTCATCCAAAATGAAGACGAATATACATGTCTTATGTGCCTTTACACTGTTGGCCTGTCAAGGGTTAGTCAAGGTAGGGCCTAAGTTAACAGTTTTATTAACAATCTGACTGATATCACAGGCCTATTGAGAATTGACTACCAGCATTTAACGGTGATGGTGACGGTACCAAAGAAGTGCAAGGTTACTAGGAAAACGCTAAAGTCCCGTCGCGTTGTTGAGCGAGCACCGGTACGTGCAACACGACCCGAGTACGACATTCCCATGAGACACTCCTATCCCACGTGAGAGTAAACATCATCACGGTTATTTACTAGGAAAACGCTAAAGTCCCGCCGCGTTGTTGGATGAGCGTATATGGTGCATTGAGCTGCAATGTGTTACGCGGATTTTCTGTTGTTCTGTGAAAAAAACATTACTTAGTCGAAGATTTATTTTAATTAAATTAAATTAAAAAAAAAATAACTTAATTTTTTTAATTAAATTAAATTTTATTAAAAATTAACTTAATTTTTTAATTAATCGTAATTTTTTAAAAAAGAAAAAAATCGTAAAATTGCAATTTTTATAAGAAATAATTATTCGATTGCGCTCAAATTTATTTTGAATACAGTATATTAGTTCATGAAATTAAGGTTCTGTAAAAAAATCATTACAATCGGATAAAGCATGTAGGTGTTATAAGTCAAAGAACTTGTTTTAAAAAACAAAAAAACTCGTAAAATTACGATTTTCATGAGAAATAATTTTTCTATTCCGCTCAAATTTCACACGAATATTTTAATTCATAAAATCAAGGTTCTGTGAAAAAAATTCATTACAATCGGATAAAGCATGTAGGTGTTATAAGTCGAAGAACTTTTTTAAAAATCGAAAAAAATCGTCAAATTGGTTTTTTATAAGAAAAAATTTCCCGATTGCGCTCAAAAACGTGGCAGTTCTAAGTTCAGAGATTTCGAAGGCCTCCATAAAATTTCATCGCAATTGGAGTATCGGTTTAGCCGGAATCGTGTAGACAAACACACAAAAATACAAAAAAAAAAAAGAAAAAAACAAACAAAAACATTCCGGATTTTTTTCTCCAGTGTAGTGAAATGGAATCTTCGCTTCGCTCGCTACGCTCATCCAATTAACTTTTTCCCGGATCTTCAACTTTTCTTAGTTTCTTTGTGGATAAAATCCACCGCCATCTAGAGGACCTTGACATCATTTCTTTGGGAAAACTATTTTTTAACTCTTTGGTAACAAATAATACACTGCTTCCTCGATAGTATTTTGATTACTTCTAGGTGGCAGTGCATAGTGACCAGAATTCTCGTGCGACTTTTCGTTGCCATGATAACGTTAGTTAAAATGTAATTTCTATCTACACTTCTTAAGGTCTTGACCAATTTAGCTGAAAATTTGTAAAATAGGAGAGAATGTTGTAATTATTGACCCTGCAAAATTTAATAACGGTTGGATCATTTTATTTTTTAAATTTTTGTATTTAATTTTTTATTTTGTATAACCATCGATCGGATTTTGTTCAAAAACTATACAGCAATCCGCATAGGTGGCATGTAGATGTGTGCAAAATTTCAGGTTGATCAGAGAAACGGTGCGACCTGTACCGAAGCAGTAACAGAAAACCCCCCCAAAAAACCCCCCAAAAAACAGACATTAGAGCCATAAGAGTCAAGTGGAGACGCTCGCTCAACCATCTACCAGACCTACTTTGTTCCAATACTGTGATATGCAGCAGAGACTTGGAATATGACATCAGTGGATGAGAGCCTTGTGCAGGCTGTAGGGCTACATATTAGGGCCTACTGGTACATCAAATAATCGGAAACCGGTTTTTCGAAAATAAAAAAATCAAGTTTTTTTTTAAATTCGCTGCGCTTTCTCGTGTTCTTGCACACTGTGCGCGCGGCGTTTTCCTTTTGAATTATAATGTCCTTTGTTCATGCCGCCGACTTGTGGAAGTGTGTTGAGTATCCCCCCCCCCCCTGCCGCCTTTCCACTCGCGATCTTCCAGAGATTATTCTGCGTAAATAATTACCATAACAATAATAATAACTTTCAATCTGCTTGAAGTCAAAAGCTAGTGGTGACAATTGAAATTAAGCACATGGGAATAGAGGCTTTCCTTATCTTGTTTACTCGACAGCATTCGGGTTCCAGCCCCCCCCCCCCGCGACAACGCATCGTGACCTTGACTAGACTGTGACAAGATATAAAGCAGATGCAAGGAACAGTGAGTGTTATCTTCATGGCTTGCCGCTGTTCCTTTTTATCATGATTATGAAACTACGTACTTCATCAGCACGTCATTGTTTATAGGTCTAGGACAGCATTACGTCTGGGATATTACGATAATTGATGAGCGCTTGTCCGCGAGAGCTGTTTAGTGCAGCGGCGGGGGTGGGGGTGGGGGGAATATACATGGGTCATTCTCAAATAAAATGACCCTTGTGCTGTCCCACCTTAATATTATTTTTTTTTTAGATCAAGATATTGATTTGCATAAATTTTGGTTGTACATTTTCAGAATACTTATAGTTTTTATTAGCTCCATGAATTTTTGCACTTCTATCTTGTAAGGCCGATCTTTAATTCACTATTACGTAATGCAAAATGTGCTAAAACCTATGTCCCTATCCACAAAACCAGAAGTGTTTCAGTAAGCTGTTTGGATTTTTCACTTAATACTATTTTAATCTCTTGGTGAAAATGAAAGCAGAAATAATAATTAAGTAATCGATGTTTAAGACATTTTTATATAATAACATTTTCCAAGAAATATCAAGAAAGGAGTGTTCGTCCCCACTGTGGTAATAATATTGATGTCATGACCGTGACTGTGCAAAAAATAAATAAAAATAAAGTGTAGAAGGCAGTGGATCAATGAAGAAGAACAAGAACAAGAGTCCATGATATGACACCATTGAAGTTTGTTTGATTTTTCAATGATATCTGTTAAAATTGAGAAGGGAACAAATAAACGGCGAGTATTTTAATTATTGGTCATGAATGTTACCTACCAAGTTAAGATCATTAATTTTTAATTTTATCTTTGATTAAACACTATAATTACATTACAATCAAGTTCCAAATCCTAGAAAACACAACCCTACTTTTATGCACATGGCATTTGTACTGATATTTATTTATGAATATAAAAATGTCATGACCGTTACTTGTCAGGTATGTTACTTTCAAAAAGTAACATTACCAAGGGTATCGTGGATTACTGCATTAATTTCCTGCAACTGTAGATGTGTTTTGAAGGGAGAGGTTGTAATTCATTGCCATACTCAAAAGTAACAAAACACTTGTTTTTATTGATTTTCAGTGATCACATTGTCAAGAATGTTACTTTTTGTCAAGACCGTTACCCGTAGTGTCTCTTTACTTTAAACTCAACACAAACTTGTTGGGTTAGATGGATTTTATCTTTAGGTTGACTGATTTGTACACTAACAAGCAACATGATCTTAGAAAAAAATTATTACTGTTAGAAAAGTAACTTTTTTGTCAAGACTGTTACTTTTTGTCAACACCGTTACCCGAGCTAATTATTAAATTAAGTCTTATTTAAAGTTTAAAATAACTGACTCACATTTTTAATACTTCATTGCTAACAGTGATCTTGATAAAATTTGATTTGCCATTTGTCCATTATTAGTAAGTTAATTACCAGGTTTTGAAATTTGAGTAACATTCTTGACATTTTGGTATTATAAAAAGTGATTAAAATAAAAATGTATATTTTATTGAATGTATTAGTTTTGTGTGATAATGTAACTAAAACTATTGTGCACATGAATATAGATTTAATAAATAACTTCTTACATCAATTGTCACTTTTATGTCCGGTAACAGTCATGACATTTTCGTACACTTGGATTGATGAAAATGCTTGTATGTAAAACATTTTTGTTTTTTTAGATAAACCCTTTTAGGGCTGTAAGAACAAATTATTGGATAATGTATTGTTAAAGGAGGCATCCAATTTTATGTTATAATTTTTTCTTGCAAGCATTTTTTTCAATATGGTCATTACGTTTGAGAATGACCCACATGCAAAATCTTGCGGAGCAAAAACCGGTTTCTTAAACGATTATCCGGTTCGTAAAAATACTAATCAGTGTAGGCCCTAGTACAAATATGAAGTTTTTGAGAAGCATTGTAGGTAAGACTAGATGGGACCGAATACGGAATGAGGTTATCCGAGATCAAGTAGGCGTGAGGAATTTAATGGAGCAAATTGGGGAGAGAAGATTGAAGTGAATATTTAATACAATTCAGAAGTTAAAAAATCCATCCCGATCGGGGTTCCAACCTGAGTCTCCCACATTACAGGTAGGACCTTAGCAAACTAGACCACCGAGACGGTAACTAACTTCTGAATTGTAGTTGCATTATAGATCTGAATGGATGGAACAGTACTGCAACAAATATCTGTTGGAATGTGGGAGACTCGGGTTCGAACACCGATCGGGATGGATTATTTAACTTCTGAAATTAAATATTAACAAATCCACCTACAGGAGTGTTTCACGACTAACCAAATCGAGAAAGAATAAAGTGGTTCGGACATGTCATGTGACGTGGCAACAGATAATGATAGTGAATGGTTTCAATACTATGGTAGCACTAGCAAAGAAAATTAAGATTTGAAAACTTGTATTCACAGTATGTTGTCCATGCGTTGTTCACAATCAAAAGTGAATGTTATAAATCTTTTCTCAACAGTCAACACATTATAATATGTGTAAGAAAACTACGTATCTATACCGCATTCCGTTACCTGTTGGCTCTACTGGGTGCAGTCCACTGTCTAGTAGGCCTACAGCGCATAGATAGCGTGGGGCCAGCAATTTACAAAATGCTCATTAGGCCCTACACGTGCTACTGGTTCAGTACATCCAGCAGGTGATGGAAAATGCCAATTGTCAATGAACACAAAACTTACCACAAGAGGACTTGCTTTATTGAAGTTTTGGTTAGCATTAGCCACAACCAATGGTCGCGTTCTTGCATTGATGATTGGTAGTGCAATCTTACTTGGTGTTTTAGATTGAGATGATCCATCATTCCCAGTTGCACCATTTACCAAACATTGCCCTAAAATATTTCTCTTGGCAGGAAGAAATTTCAAATGTTGAGGAGTCTTCACTACTGCAACTGATGGATTCACTGAGCCTTTAAATTAAACAAATTGCTCATAGTAGGTAGGTAGGTTTAGAATTAATAGACTAGAGAGAAATTATCAATATATGATGAGTTAAATGATTATCATAGGCTAAACTAGGCCTAGCATTGGCCTAGAGCTAAACCCTGTTCGTAGCTAGTTCCAAAATGCTCGCTAGCAGTGACAGTGCTGCCGCAAGAACCAATGCTGTACCGGTAGGTACAAAATTTGCCAAAAAAAAAACACAAAACCTTTAGAATAAGTGAGAGATCAAATTAAAAATAAATAAAAATAATATTGTATAATATTTTTGTGGACATA
Source organism: Sweltsa coloradensis (assembly GCA_024449915.1). Lineage (NCBI taxonomy): Eukaryota > Metazoa > Arthropoda > Insecta > Plecoptera > Chloroperlidae > Sweltsa > Sweltsa coloradensis. The sequence goes on from JAMZAV010002653.1 coordinate 99,409, forward strand.
GGCCTAATATTGAAAAATATTTTAATCTAGTACGGTAATGATAATTTGCATAGGATGAATAAATTACTTTTCTCAGGTTTATAGTGAATTTAAAAAGGTGACAATGGTTTATTTACGCGGTGCGCATAATATTATGTTTATTTAATATTAAATATAATATTAGGAAAAAAGAGGTGCCAAGGCGACGCAAACTTTTAATATACATACAAAGCATATTTTGTACCGGTACTCAACTCACATATGGTGCAGTGACATGGCCAGTTGGGGATACAGAAGAAAGACAAATTCAAGCTGCGGAAATGAAATTTTTAAGGAGTGTAATGGGAGTTACGAAGATTGATAAGATGAGGAGCACGAAGATAAGGAAAGAACAAGGAGTAGAGAGTTTAAACTTTAAGTTATGGAAAGAAAGGCTGGTGGTTTGGACACATGAAGAGGATGCAGAAGGACAGGATTCCGAAGATGCAGTATGGTATGAACAAGACGCAGGAAACAAATGTAGAAAAAGAGGGAGGCCTAGACTGAGATGGGAAGAAGTTATAGCAATAGATTTGAAAAGAAGAAATGCAGCTTGGGAAAGGGTTAACCAGGAAAGATGTTGGGAAGAACAAAAAAATGGCAAAAACTGGTGGAGGTCCCCGAGGAAGAAGACGGTAAGGGGAAGAAAGTGAAGCAGATGATGTGGGAGAAGCGTCTGCAGGCATGACTAGCCAGCTTCGATAAGCCCGGGGAGCCAAGAATGTGGTGGGAACCTCCCACCCCCTACCCGACTTAGTTGGAAATAGGGCTCGATATTAAAAACTTGACAACAGGACTTATGTCCCAAGAGTGTAATATAATAGTATTTAGTAATTTACACAGTTCAACTAAAACTTAACAAATACATTAAAATAATATCAAACACCCGGTTCCAATATAAGTCGGGTCGGGGGGTGACGCATCATCAATTTCTCGGGCTATAGACTGTTCTTCTAATCAGGCTCAGCACATCCTCGTCTCCCTCGCTTTTAATTCGTGTTTTAATATATTACTTTCACTGATAATTAAAGGAAGTTTTTGCGGTCTTGAAACAGTTAACAATAAACGACCATAGACGGCGTAGACGCTGTGCATCCTCTGATCGTAAGAACTTTCATGTTTACCTCTAGGTCTGGACAGAGTTTTGACAGATTTTTATTGGGCTAAAAAGCAGAGTGTTTCTGATTTATTTAATAAAAATCATTGATTTAAATCCAAAGCACTTTATCTTCATTTTTGAGCAACAAAGACAAGAGTTCTAACTGATTTACGCAAAGTTTTCCTTAAAATAATTTTTGAGTCTAGGTGCGCTACACACTCGGGCACCTTAAATACAGCAAGCAAAGTTGGGGTGATTTCAAGGTGTTGCCCAGCCGTCATGAAACGTGATGTGAACTTGAAAACTATCAAAATCGGTGGGATTTAGGGCCTAGGTACCCAAGTCTGACAACACATGCCAAATTTGGTTGGGGTGGGTACAAACATTCCTTCTTGGTGAAAAAATGACTTAAAACATGCTGAAAACTACTTTACGGATGTTTGTTACTATTGGCTACTGTCAAATTCGTCAGTTTCAATTGCCCAGCGATTCTGACCAAACGGGTAGGGCTACAACGTTCATATTTTACATGGACATTAAGGTAATACGTACTAGTGATGTACGTGTAGTGCCTTTTGAAAGAAAAAGTTGAAAAAGTTTGCTGGAATGCTTCCAAATAGGGCCTAAAGGTTTTACTTTTAATAGTATGCCCTATAAGCCTTTAACAGGCATATAATCAACAAGTACTACTAACTACAATAATATGTCAATAACTATAGCAAGTACATAGTACTAAATAACTTTACTCGACAATGATCACCTACATTGTGTACAAAAAGCAAGTATTTGGACCACTAGATATTTTACATTCTATTGTTAATTGGTAATAATACCATAGCAATTAAAGCGACTTTGATACAATTATTACATTTTAAGAAATAATTTTGCAATGGAACTTGAAAAAGTAATGAGATCCCACACATAACAAAAACCTTTATAAAATACAGCCAAACCTTAAGGTTATCGACCGCATTTTTCTATTTTCCAAAATATGCTACCAAGTCAAAATATAGTGAATGGCTTTGAAACCGGGCTATTTTAGAAAATCAAAACTATTTTTTTAAATTTTCTGATCTGGTACACGGCCAATATCGCTACCTCAAAATAATTTCAAACTTCAATTCGCCAAGGCACACCATTCAACGTAGGGTGTTGTTTTTGTGACATTAATTTTGAACTGGTTTTCTAGAGGCTGACTGAGAGAAAAAAGATTTTTATCTTGCCTGCGAATTCTTTCGTTTGGCGGTATTTTGTACTGATTTTTACTGCCAAACAAAAAAAATTTGCAGGAAAGACAATTGTTTTAAAAAAAAAAAAATTTCTCTCAGTCAGTCTATAGAAAACCAGTTGAAAATTAATCTCAGGAATACACAACACCCTACGTTGAATGGTGTGCCTGGGCGAATTGAAGTTTGAAATGATTTTGAGGTGGCGATATTGGTCGTGTACCGGATCAGAAAAGATGATATGATAGGCCCTATGTATGATTTTTCTAAAATAGCCCGGTTTCAAAGCCATTCACTATTTTTTGACCTGGTAGCATATTTTGGAAAAATAGAAAAACGCGGTCGAATGGCCTTAACAATAAAAAAAGTAAAAACAAAAAGCAACGAGATCTAAAAGAAATGCCAAGCTTATGTACCCTCTTACATTTTTGCAAATTCACTTTGTCCTTTGACTGCATCCTTGCAAAGCATGGCAAAATAAATTTGCACAAACTTTTATATTTAAAACAATAGTTGTAGCTAGATGAGTGGCAACATTAAAAGTTAAATAACTAGGTAACCCTGTAGTCTACAATTTTTGTGTAGGCCTAAACAAATTAAAACAAATCAATTTTTTTTTAAAGAAAATATTAAGGGTCCAAAATCCAAACACAATATGTAGGCATCCTAGGGGTAGGGATGGCAAGCAGGTTAAATGACCGGTCAATTGACCAAGTAATATTTGACCGGTCAAATAATTGGTCAAAGTAATATTTGTACTTATTTATTTGGCATCACTCATTCTTCAAAGGAAAGTCAACTTTTGTCACATCCCTTACAAATTTAAAATTAGACAAGTCACTGTTGTTGCCCTTAATGCTTTTCGACAGTGAGCACACAAAGTTCTGGTAAATTCAATCATTTACACTCATTCACTCATTTTCATCAAATATCACCATTGAACGTCCATCATGTATATTGATTAGCCTAACTTTGTTGCAAAAACATTTTTTCGTAAGTATCCTGCCACAATAGAGCAAAATATACCTTTTTTATATTTGACCGACTTTGGTCAATTGACCACTTTTTACTTGACCGGTCAAAGTGCCATCCCTACCTAGGGGTAAGCTAGTAACAAACTTTTAAAATTAAAAAAGTTCCGAGATGGGTCAGCAACCACGCTTGGACTTATAGAATGAAATGATCCTATTGTATTTGCTTCTGTGCTCTGTAGCCTACTGGACAAACGGCAAAATTCCGATTTGATTTGGGTGACTTTATAGTTTTTAGAGAACATTTTAAATCTCTAAACTTGTAGAGCCTAGCAAGTTTGTCGGGAAATTTGTCCAGTAGCCTAAAGAGCAAAGAAGCATTAAATACCTACTATAGTAACAAAATTTATGATTGATTTGTCTTTCAATTTTTTTTTGATTGTAGGCCTAGCCTAGGCTCTATACATATGGCTAGTCTTTGAAAGGTTCCTTGAATATTTCATAAAGATCGGAGTATTGGCAGCGAGTGAACAGACACAAAATTCATGCAGCAGTTTTCCCTTTGTTTGCAAATTACAATGCAAGCCATCCCATACTGTGCAGCTTAAATGCACTTTATATTTGATGAAAATATACATGACGAGAGACATTCAGGCCTACTAGTCAGTTAGTATATATTAAATTGTCTACATACCGGTAGGCCTACATCTATTGTAGCGCACTGGCAATTTTTGCCTGTCGGTTTTAGGCTCCATGGCTGCTCTACCTACAAAAAGAAAGATAACTTCCATTACACTGGTAATGCTAGATTCCCGACATAAATGTCAGAGCGCAGCTGGGAGGAACGCAGAAACGTGCGTTTGGAAATCTAGCAATTAACAAACAATCACTGAAGGAAAAAGCATACTTCTCGCTCGAAGAATTCTTTGCAGATACATTCTCTTAATGTATAAACTTTATTATTATTATTATTTTTATTCATTGATTCATAGCAGTTGTCGAAAAAGTTTGCCCCGACTGGGGTTCGAACCCAGAACCTCCGGCTTAACGTGCCATAGCTATACCAATTCACAACTAAATAGCAGTTTCGTAAAGGCTTGTTCTGTGGTCCCGGTAGCTTAATTGGTAAAGCTATGGCACGTTAAGCCGGAGGTTCTGGGTTCGAACCCCAGTCGGAGCAAACTTTTTCGACAACTGCTATGAATCAATGACTAGGGATGTCCTTAAAGCGGGCTTATGCTTAAAAACCTAATATTCATTATTATTATTATTATTATTATTATTATTATTATTATTATTATTATTATTATTAGGCCTATTATTTTTTATTTTTTTAATTCAGAAAGTTTCAAATACAGCTAACCATTTTAAATTGAAACATATAACAACGGAGAACTAATAACATACAATAATCACACAATACACATCCATGAGAAACAAAAACACAATAACAAGACATTACTTTTTTAAAAACATTGCACGGAGAGAATAGGCCTATGTCAAGATAAAGTTTGTTGAAGGTAGAAGGAAGACGGTGAGATAGTGATCTTTGTAAAAGCGTGAGTCTAGGGGTGTTGAGGTGGAAGATGCGGTTGAGAAGAGTATTACGGGAAGGAACATGTAAGTGAAAGATTGAAACAAGTTCATTGGACCTTAGGCCTATGTGGCCAACCATGAACCATGATGCTATTCAAATATTGCATGTCATGTAAATGTAAGCACCTCCTTTCCAAGGGTTGTAATCACAGAGTTCAAAATGGTTGTTTTATCAACTTCTCGGAATTCCGCCACCCTGTGTTTATCATCGTCATCATATACAGTAGGCCTATACGACTAGGCCTATTATTAATTATAATTACTTCAATCATACTTTCCACATACCTTTTTAAACTAAGGGTCAAGAGCGACCTAAGTTGCGTGCGCGGGAGAAAATTGGGATCACACTTGATCACAAGGCATAGGAAAATAACCCGTCTTTGAACTTTGCGCTACCGTATCTCCCAACTGCGACCAAAATAAGACATTTCAAACACACAACGAGAACACATCATGTTTTCACTACATATAACAGTAGACAGATTTTAACAACTTGTACCAAATTTAAATGAGATAGAGAGTTTAAAAAGTATGTGTAATTGCAGTATTGCCCGTCTGCTGCGTAGAAAGAGAACAGGTCACCACGCAGCAGAGAGAGATGAGAGTACTCGCGCCTGCGCACGAAGGTATAGGCGCATTGTTGAATGCCATGGACTGCATACTAGTCTAGGGGGCTGAGGGGTGTGTGTGTGTGAGGCAGGCAACATCGAGTTTTGACGACAAGGCCGCGATGCCACATCCATGCGATCAGCACACTCCCCCCTACACTAGTATGCAGTCCATGGCATTCAACAATGCGCCTATACCTTCGTGAGCAGGCGCGAGTACTCTCATCTCTCACTGCTGCGTGGTGACCCGTTCTCTTTCTACGCAGCAGACGGGCAATACTGCAATTACACATACTTTTTAAACTCTCTCATTTAAATTTGGTGCGTACAAGTAGTTAAAATCTGTCTACTGTATGTAGTGAAAACATGAAGTGTTCTCGTCGTGTGTTTGAAATGTCTTATTTTGGTTTCAGTCGGGAGATAAGGTAGCGCAAAGTTCGAAGACGGGTTATTTTCCTATGCCTTGTGAATTGTGATCAAGTATGATCCCAATTTTCTCCCGCGCTCGCTACTTAGGTTCCCTAGACTCAACTTCCTACTTGTTGTATGCCTATGTCCTATGTGAAACTGTAGGCCTACGCTACCCTAACATGTAAAAAATAGTCAATGTAAATAAAAGTTCTATCTAGGCTATCTATCTATTTAGATTAGATTAACTTTATTAAGTTCAGTTTTGAGTTCATCAACTCGGTTACCAAACATTTACAACAATAACCACATATTCTGCACAAATGCAGGGCCACTGACAAGAGTCAACAACAACCTTGGTATTTTCTTATGCGCCTTTGAATTCAGAGACATTCTAGGCAATGGATTTACAACTCTTTCATCCAAACCATTCCAACTCTTGGTCACAGAACCAAGAAAGGAGTGTTTACCTACATCCGTGTTACATTTGTGAACAAATATCTTCATACTATGATCTTTTCTACCTCTAAATGGTGCAAAAATAATCTTTTTATTTAGGTCATCCCAAGCCGGTTGACCTGTAAATACTTTGTAAAAAGCACACAGTTTAGCATTTATTCTACGTTCATGTAATGATTCCCATCCTAGATCTACCATCATTTCACTTGGACTATGTCTCCTTCCATATTTACCTAGTACTTTCTAATTGCTTTTCTTTGCACCATCTCTATAGCATCAGTACCCTATGTATTTTTGAGTGTGGGTCCCACACTAACCCAGCATACTCTAAACAAGGTCTAACAATTTCAATGTATGCTTTCTCCTTTACCTTTTCACTACATCCTCTCAAGTTTCTCATCACAAAATTTGTTTGTTTATTTTCCCTTACATAACTTGGCTTACGTGCTCTCCCCAATTTAATTTATTATTTAACAGTGCTCCAAGGTATTTACAATTTTCACGATACTCTAAACTTTCTCCATCAAGCATATAGTGATAAACATTCGTTTTATGCTTGAGTGTAAATTTAATTAGCTGACTCTTAGCTGCATTCATTTTCATTCTATTGGCCTTGATCCATTCCACTATTTTGTCAATAGCTTTTTGAAATCTGAGACAATCATCCATATTGTTAATTCTCATATATAATATGTAGAGGTACGTGAAAATAGCGTTTTGTGAATAGATGCTACAAAGCGCTATTTTTTCACTTAAAACTAAGGTTTTCCAGTCCCATTTTATTTTATTTTACATAGTAGGGATAGTTTGTTTATACACATTTTTATGCATTGATATTGATTCAACCTTGATGACGTAATTTTAAAATAATAATATGAAAAATCTTCATATACAAGTTTTTGAAGGTGGACAAAAAATAGATGCTACAAAACGCTATAAAATAACACTTGAAAATGCTATTTTCACGTACCTCTAATAATATGCAATCGTCTGCAAAAAGTCTTATAAACACATCTCCATCCAGACCTATCCCTATATTATTTATGAATATTAGAAATAGAAGTAAGCCAAGAACACTTCCCTGTTGAACCCCTGATAAAACAGCTAGGCCTACTTCTTCAGAATATTCATCACCGACTTTAACAACTTGCACTCTTCCTGTGAGCCACTCATTTATCCATTTCACTATTCTTGGGTCTATTCCTAATTTGTTTATTTTACTCATCAATATATCATGAGGTACCATGTATCGAATGCCTTGAAAAATCTAGTAGTATTGCATCAACTTCCCCTTTATTGTCAACCTCATCAGACAAATCCTGAATAAGGCTCGCTAATTGACTTTCACAAGAATAGCCTTCACGAAAGCCATGTTGAGTGTTTAACAGATAACCAGTTTGTTTCAATTGGTATCTTATATATCTAGAAATCATAGTCTCAAAAACTTTACAAACACTACTAGTAAGACTTACTGGCCTGTAGTTTTCAGCCCTATCTTTTTTCCCATCTTTGGGTATTGGAGAAAAACCCATGCAGATTTCCAATCATCTGGTATTTGCTCATTATTTATGAAATTTGGAATAACAACTGTAAATAGGGAATGATCGCATTGCCCGCTAACTTTATGAAATCATTTGAAATGCCATCCAAACCCGGTGCTTTGTTGCTTTTCACACCATTAATTACTTGACCTATACTTTTTTGACTAAATGTAAAGACATTTTCATTCTGGCACTCGTTATTAACTAACCTCATATTAAACACTACCTTTTCCCCAAATATGCTAGCATAGTGATGATTTAACACATTTGCTTTCTCCTTATCGTCTGTTATTGTCTTACCGTTCTGCTGAAGCATAGGTGTACTACTATTCATTTTTCCCTTCTTGCTTCTAATATGATTATAGAATCTATCAAATTTACTTTTTTTATAGGTAGCGCATACTTTCAAGCAAATTTTCCATAAACCTATTTTTCGCTTCTTTCTTTAGATGTAAAAGCTGTTTACTACATTCATTAAATCTTCGGCTGTTAATCTTCCTGTAACTATATAATTGTACTGCATTTCCGTTTAAGCAGTTTAATTTTGTTTGTATAATACACAGGATCCGGGTTTTTCTAAGCCTCTTTTGAGGAATAAATAATTGAGTGGCTTCACTCACAATTATTTTAAACTCTTTCCAGTAATGTTCAATGTCCTGCTCCTTCACTTATAGCCCATTTGTTGAATGATTCTGTAAGAAATGTATAGATTCCCATTCTGTCAGCCTTACTGTAGGGCAAAAACATGATTTCATCAACCTCATAGCCAAAATATAAATTTAAAGCTACATACATGTGTCATACATCAAATTAAAGCTTACAGCTTATTCTTTCAGAATCGCCAAAGTTCAATGGAATGGCATTTATATATTTTATAATATGACACAAGAAGTGCAATGATGTTCTGTTAAATTTTTTTCTACATTTTACAATAGCAATTGAAAGCCAAGGAAAGTGATTAAAGAAAATTAGATTGCTGCAAAATGCATTCCTAATTTGGTTCTACATATATGCACAAACTTATTACCAGCATACTATATATTCCATCATATGCTATTAAAATATGGCAGGTCTGTATCTTTTTTGAAAATTGGATTGGTACGTCTGTTACTAAAAGTTCCTAAAGTTCTTGTTCTGAGTGACTCAACAGTTCAATAACTTCAAAAATTTGTTTTATAAGTTAGATTATGGATGCGAATTTGAAGTAATTTTTTCAATTGTCTAACTTTATGATTAGTTGATAAATTGTGGTAACAGACGTACTTTGAACGGTAACAGACGTACCATGGTACGTCTGTTACCACTGTTATTTCTCATATCGGATATTATTGTTTAAATTCTTTGTCCATAAAAGTTTGTAAAAATACCACTGGAGTGATAGGTCGAAAGCTTTCTTGTAAAAATTGCTTCCATCAGCATGTTATAGGTAAACCTACAGTGTATGGTACATTATTAATTATTTCAAATTTTCTAATTAAAGGGTAGGTATCCCAATATCAAAGATTATTCCACTGGAATTGAAGTGAAGTTGGTCAAGATGTTGCACTAGAAGAATCTTAACACCTGGTAGATATTTAAATATCAGTGATGCACCAATAAGTAGATTTGTGCCTTTGTAACTGTCAAATTATCATAAAATAACTTGTACCTACACAACTGTTGGTAGCCAAAATTTTACAGATTATTTGGAAGCTAGAGTTGAGGTGAATTACAATTTACTTGAGAATCATATACCATAATCATAGTAGGCCTACATATATACATTTGAGGAGCCAGTTTCATACACGGATATTGACACCATTGTAGAAATTCTCCCCCTCCCGTGATGGATAACAGAAGTCATTGCTGTACTGCTTTAGAAATTCAATTTTACTGAATGATGGTAACAAAGTTTGATGTTTCATATCTAGGGATGTTAACTGATCAACGTAATGGAGCAGAATAAATTTATGTTATGGTTTGACTAGGTAGCAAAGGAAATAGGCCTATATTAAAAAATGCAATTTTTATTCCTACAAGGTACGTCTGTTACCGCCTATTTCTTTTAGATTAGACAATATTCCTTATAAATTCATATGAAATGAAGTGATTAGTATAAGTATGAGGTAGTCCTCTATCTTGTACCTATTTTGTATTCATGAGAAAGTTTGTTCTGTTGTATTCATTCAGCAATCACATACATTTACCAATTTCTAACGTAGGCCTACCGGTAATGTCTAAACAGTTGTCAAAAAAAGAATATCTGGATGTAACTGGCCAACAATGAACAGAGAAATTATATTTGAAGATTTGATTAACTGTAACCACAAAAAGAAGCATGATCTATGATATTTAGTATAAAATACCAGTTTTAATTCAGACAAGGTACGTCTGTTACCATACTTGGTACGTCTGTTACCAGCCTACTTCTGCATAGTAGGCAACATACTTAAAAATACACATGAAGTGACTTGTGAATCTGATTAAGTACTATCTTGTAGCTATTTTGTATGAGAAGGTTTTTTATTTTGCATGCAATAATCACAGAGTTTTAATCATTTCTAACATACTGTAAAAACACGCGTCCATTAAAAGTACGTCTGTTACCCTTGTTGCGATCCCTGTCACGAGAAAAGTTGATATCGTACAGTAAAAATGTTTATACCATGAGAAAGCTCATCTTATTTCCTATTCATCCACATACTTACAATGTCTTTTTAATGAATGGATAACAATATAATTGGGTTTGTTAATACAAAAATGTTGTCCGAAGGTACGTCTGTTACCCGTGTTTTGTCCCTGTAACAGGTTACCTTTTTAGTAGTACTAGCTGCATCTTCATTTCTATTTTTATCATGGCAGTCTGACACATGGAGAGCACTGCCTTATGATCCCCAATGCCATCTACAACATCACATTCCTTACCTTTATTCCTGGTGTAACAAGAAATATATCTAATAAGTTATTTTTACCACATGATTGGACAAGAACGTGTACCTTCCCTTACAGTCTGTTTAAGATCATGTTCACTCACAAAGTTTGAGATAAGTGCTTGTAAAGTATCAGTTGGGGTTGAGGTTGAACGTAAGCCTACATCAGTATTCCATAACACATCACGCAAATTGAGGTCTCCGCCTATAATCACATCCTTAAATTGAAACTCTGTCAAATAGTCACTTAATTTTGATATGATGTCCAAGTTACTTGAAGGTGATCTATAAGCACGTACGGTACGGTTATGATGGGCTTGATGTGATAGGTAGGGTCCAGGGGCAGAGGCCCTGGTGGGGCATAATGCCACCAAGAACACAACCTTACAGATGAAGACGAAGTTCTACAAGGAGAAGATGATAGGCTCGCTAGATGATGTGCTTAATCCTACCGACTCCAGCCCAGACCAGTCAATGTCCAATAGCCTTGCTGTAGGCATGGGGATGATCAAAGCCTCTGGCCTAGGCCATCCATTAAATTGAAGGAACATGGTCGTAGGCCTAGGCCCTAGTTAGGCCTAGGCTAACCATAGCTCCTAGGCCTAGATAATTTCTGCAGAACGGCCCAGCAGCCTAGGTAGGCCCTAGCTAGCCTAGGCCGTACGGGATTGGATAGGCCTACGCCTACACAAAGGCCGTACCTAGCCCTAGGTGGTAGGGCCTAAGCCTAGGACCAGGGTGGTCAGCTGCGCTGCAGTTCAGTTCACCAATTTTTTTATTTGCATGTTGGCAGAGGATATTCTTACGGCATACCGTAAGAATTACTAGAAATTATTCTTACGGTATGTGTTTTCATTGGTTGTCTCATCACGTGACTCATCAACAGGCGCGCCGTAAGAATAGTGTATAGGCCTAGGGCCTACCCTAGTAATTCTTACGGCATGCCGTAAGAATATCCACTCCGTTGCACGTTGGGCCTATTAATTACAGGTTTAACAATACATGCTACAATAAAGAAACAGCAAAGCCCACAAAGTATTTTGGAAACTTGAACTATAGGCCTAGGCTAGGCCTAGTATCTTTATCTTACCTTCACTTGAAAGTTGAAACAAATAGGCACGTTTATCCCCCCTTAGTCTTTGGGGGTTTATAAGGGGGGGTAAACGCATTTAAAAACCCAAAGCATCAAGGGAATTGGATAGCCTAGGCCTACACAAACGTCACAAAGCCCAAAGACAGTGACAGAACCACGGCCAAAGATGAAAATTGAAAATTGTCGATTGACACTTGACAGCTGCAAAGTTTTCCCAAACGCAGTACCCCAAACGGGGGGGCCCAAGGGTTTTTAAAATTTCAAAACCCACCCAAAACACACAGAAAACCATGAATGTTAAAAAAACATGGGATAGAAAAAAAACCAAAACCTTTTTTGATGAACTTAGGCTAAAATGGTTTAAAATAAAGAAGACCTTTTTTCCCATTTTGAAAAATTTTAAAAAGAGGTCAAATTTTTCAAATATCAAATTTTGTAACTATTAAAATTAATTTTTGGGTTTAAAAATTCATTTGGATGGTTGGGTTTGGGTTTGGGGATTTAGACATACAACCTTTAGAATGTTTTTGGGTTTTGGTTTTCCTTTTTTGTTAATTTGCTTCAAGGAAAAATTAGTCAGGGGGTTTCCAGCTTTTTGCGCAAAGGGAAAGGGGTTTTGAGAAAACCAAACAGCTGGTGCCAGATCTTTTACTTTCGATCTCCAAAGCCCCCCCTAGCCCCCTTTTCTCTAGACCCTCTAGACACTTTTCTCGTTTGTCACTTTGGGAACCCCCCAAAACATTTCCCCCTATTTACAAAAAGGCCTAGATGAAAGGGAAAGGCCAAAGGATTTACCCTTAGATATTTATTTTCTCCTCTCCCTTTTGACTGGGCTAGGCCTAGGCCTATTAGCGGTGGCAGGTTCCTCCTTCACTCCTCTCTTTAAACCTTGTCTTCCAAAATTTCCCCCTGATTTTCCCCTTTCCGAGCAAGGCCCCCTTCTTGCTCACGTCTCCCTTTTTGCTCAATTCACCCCACTCCCCCCCACCCCTAGTCTGGATAGGCCCACACCTTTGGCAAGAGCTTTAGAGATTTTTTGAAAACCCCGTCAACTTTAGTTTGAAATTTGAATGCAACTTTTCTTTCTAGCCTAGGCCTAGGCCTACCCTAGGCTAGCCTGCCCTTTTCCTAGGGCCCAGGCCCAATTTTGGCCCAGGGTTAGGGTTTTCTCGAAATTAGAAAAAAAATTCCGTATATTTACCGTAGGGCCTAAACCCTATTTACCTAGTTTAAAAAAAACTTTCAAAAAAAGGCTTTACTAAGCATCCCTAGCGATTTTATTAACGTTTTTCAGCCCGGGGGCTTACCTTTTGGGAAAAGTGTAAAAAGTGGGGTTAAAAATTGTTAAAAAAAAATACACAGGCTGTCTGTAGGCCGAGCCAAGGCCCATGGTGGTTAGCCCCAAATTTTTGTTAAAGGTTTGGTTAGCCAACTTTCCGTCTAGATGTAGTCCCCCGCGCTAGGTTTTTAGGATATAATCGATAAGAGCCCACCCGAAATTCCCTTTCGTTAAAAACGAGTTTTGGGGGTACTTGTACTTTGTTAAGTGAGCCGAACTTTCCGCCCCCAGTTGTTTTGTACCCCCGCCCCTAGTTCCCAGGATAAATCGATAAGAGCGCACCGAAATCCTTTCCCTTAAAAACGGGGGTTGGGGGGTACTTGTTGTTGCGCCCGGGCAGAAAAAAACATTTAATGGGTGTTTCGGGGGTTTTTACATTAAAAAAAAAAAAAAAAAACGGGTTTTTACATAATACGGGAATTTTTGCATACCCAATTACCCTTTTATTTTTTGGTAATGGTGCCTATTCGAGGAAAAAAGAGAATGTAGTTCGCGGCGGTTTGTTCAAAATGGACGGGCCCTTGGGGGTGTCTAGCTGGGCGGCATAGGGGGCAATAAAGTAATAACGTTTTAAAACATTGGTTTTGGGAAAGCATATTAAAAAAACGGTTTTACGCTTTAAAAAGGTTAGTAAATACACTTAGTTAATTTTTCAAGCCCTTATGGATTGGGAAGGGTCGGGGACATTTATTGAGGGAGAAGTTGGGTTTTTTAAAGCAAACCAAATCACTTTTGGTTGCCCCAGGGCCCAAAGATGGCAAAAAAATATGAATGTGGGCCTACAGTGATGTGGGCTGGTCAGTTTTATGAAAGCGGAGAGGTTTTGTTTTGGTTTTATTTAATAAAATCAAAATAGCACGGCCAAATGGTTAAATAAAACCACATTCTGCTATTTGCTTTAAAAATAACACAGTTTCTCTATTCTTACTCTTAAGTCACATTTCACTACAAACTTGCCGATAAAAACAACCTAAAATGAAAACAATACTTGCAAAAAAATTCTTCTGATAAAATAGTGCTAGTATTGTGATTCCACTTTTTACCTTCTGCAGGAGCAATCACTAGGTGGTTTATGCAAGATAAAAACTGGGGTGCCTTTTTTTGAAATTTACAATTTACTATGGATTTTATTTTAGGTTGATTGATTGTTGGTATTGATTATATCACTGTATTGCAATGCGAGAAATGCGAAAATACAATAAAAATGTAATGAAATCATTAAATGCAGAAAAACATATGTCTAAATAGGCCTAGAACGGTAAAAAAAAACGACTGGACGTAGATTTGAACTGCCGACCTTCCGAATAGAACTCAAACGCGCTAACCACAATGCACAGTGATCTGAGAGTTATTAGCCTATGTTAGGTGGTATCGTCGATGAACGTACGACGCAACAGTGCATAATTATTTGTTAGGCTGACCTTACGATGATTTTACACTCCGTAATAAAAAAATCACAGCCAGTAAAAGCTCCGCGCAAAGCCATTTAAAATTCACATTTAAATACCTACACTTGTAGCCGTGTAGGCCCATTAAAGTGTCCGTCCCAGGACAATTATTATAACAAGTGTAGGCCTAAATTATAAATGAAGGTAGGCCTACCGAGTAGGGACTATTGGGCTAAATATTTAGAACTGTCATAATGATTATATATTGGCGTATTTGAATTTATGTAGGATATTCCTAGTTTGAGAGTGTCAGGACTCAGTTTGAGAGTGTCAGGACTCAGGACACCGGCTAGACACACTAAGTAAGTCTACCAAAAAGTTTATTTTACCACAACACCTTTAAACGTTTTGTGCATAATATAAAATTGCCAGAAAAATAACTCGCCGGTAGTATAAGCATATTACTCAGCAGAACAATGTTGTTCGAGACCGCGAAAGTACAGACTGCAGACCACAATGTGTTTCTGTTAGTGATTGGTTTTGCAATTAACATCACCCTTTTTCCACTCATTCTCATTTTGTATCATTCGGAAATAAATGAAAGTATATACGATCTGTTTTCTTTGATGAGCACTGTGGCACCGAACATTATTTCTTTGCGTTAGGTCGGGATATATTTGAGAAACCCCTACCTCTTGCATGATGTTCCGCGATCAGTAGGCCTACCCCCGAAATAATAGTTCGCGGTTCGACCACTTGGCTGCGCTAGTGTTCCTTGTTTTCTCGAAATTAGGCTAAGCCCAGGCATAGCCTTAGGTTTAAGCACGCTCTACAATCAGCCCGTCAATAGCTTCCCATTATCGTTACACTTAAAAGGGCAATGTTAAATGAATCACAGTCAATTGCCGTTGCCGGACCTCGTTCCCGGGCTGTTGTAGTGTAGGCCTACCTAGACTGACCCTAAAGGCCGATGCGCAATTGCCCGGTAAATAGAACGGGAAGACGCTAATGTATAAGGGCTTTGATGCACAACAGCTCGTGAAGCAAGCTGACGGGAACAATGTAATAATAAGTAGGCCTAGGCCTATGTTATAACTACCTTGGTAGTAAATTAATAAAAATTGACTCGGTTCATAGACATGAAACAAGGCAATGCATGGCAGATAATATTATATAGGCCTACCTAGCAGCACCCAATAAACTTACAGGGGTGAAATCAATATTTATTTTTATACGGGTATACGACAGTACAATAGGGTACACACAACTACGTCACAAATCGAGGGGAATGAGGGGTAGGGTATTCTCCGTTTTGAGCCCAACTGGTGGACAAGCAACCATCGGTTCGCAGTGGACGCCTGCTGAACGTCGCACAACTTATCACGCTCTAACTTTTATCCTATTCATTATTGGGGAAAAACTAATATTAATTAATTAATATTATTAATTAATTAATAAATATTAAGCAAATATATCATTCCTTCTAATAGCGATTACTTTGAATTTTTACACGGCCGTTAAGTTGTTATTTCGATGTACATATTAAAATAAAATTAAGGACTTTTACTTGTTTTTTTTATGAAATTTAATAAAATAACTTCAATTGACAAAAATCTAGTGATCGGATTTTGACAAGACCGCTTTCAAAAAATTCATCGGACTGTTTAGACAAGAAATAAATAAACTTTCTAGACAGAAAGTGCACAGAACGAAAATTTATAGCATAGGGTAAAATGCATGGTATGTGTTTTCATCTAAAATACGCGCTTTGACGTGCGGATGAGCCGTGAAAAACTGCACGCTATGCTGTAAAATTTCGTTCTGTGCTTTTTCTATCAAGAAAGTTTATTTATTTCTTGTCTAATTAGTTAGATGCATATTTAGAGAGAATTCTTTTTGAAATCCGATCAGTAGTTTTGTGTCAATTGAAGTTGAAAAGACTTAAAGATGTTGATAATTTTGTCATTTATAATGCGTACATTGTTATAACAAGCTAACGGTTCTCTAAAAAAAATCGAAATAATCGCTATTAGAAGAAATGATATGTTTGCTAAATATTATTCCTCTTAAGTTTTGTCCAAATAATGAATAGTATAAAAGTTAGAGCGTGATATTGTTGAGCCGTTCATCAGGCGTCAACTTGCGAAATGAGGATGCTTGTCCATCAGTAAGATCCGCGCCGAGCTGTGACGTCACGTGTGTGTTCCCTATTGCCTACCCATAAATATCAAGGAGGCAAAACATGTTGTAGAGTTCAAAAAATTGTATTGTGAACATCAACTTGTAAATACTAGGCTTAACTTAGTGTAATGTTTTATACTTTGCTTTTATTTTATTGATGATGATTTTATTGATTTGATGTATTTTATGTATGATCTGTAGGCCTACTCATGCTTAGTGGAAGATAGCTCTTGAGCTAAATAAAAGATGATTTGATTGATTTGACATTAAGTTAGGGTTTCAAGTAAGAGTATATATATATGCAGACATTGTATTTTCGGGTAGTCCGTGTGGTTTTATTATTAGTTCCAACGTTTCGGGCAGTTCTCCCTGCCCATCTTCAAGGAAATTTAAAACATAAAACAATATCAAAACAAACAAAACCTTACTTCTTAACAAACACTGCAACTGGATACAAAGACAAAACCAAAAAGCTAGAAAACATAGGTACTAATGACAACATATTATGAACTTCCAGATATTTTAAAAACTGTGAAGACATCAACACACTATTACTTTTTAGATGACCTCAGCGTACGAGTAGATGGCTCAAGGGGTTCTTGTTGAGTTTTCTTCCTCTTGTCAACTCTTGTTGTCGGAGGTGGACGGCCTAAAAACATGTCCACAGGGAGAGCTTTTGGTTGAATATGACAGCCTTGCAAAACATGTTTCCATGTGGCTGGAAGTCTTTTAGCATCGTCCCGTGTGTTCATGTTGTGTTTCCGTTTCTCCATCTCCACCGCCTCTCTTACGATTCGGGGCACTTCATGTTCCACTTTGGCTAAGGTTTTAGCTTCATCAAAGTTAATCCAGTGCTCCTTGTCGAAAGCATGTTGGAAAAGAGCTGAGGTGGTTTCATACGTCTAACTGCAACTCTATGTTTCACCCCCTTTTTCCAACATTCGTCGGGTCGGGGTGACGAGTCACCAGTTTCTCGAGCTATCTACTAGTGCTTGCTAGCCAGGCTCAGCACCCCTCATCTTCTTCCTCGTTTTCTTCCATAACCGGCATTTCTAGTGATGGGAATTTTCATGAAAAAAAATAATCTTGAAAATTTCATGAAAATTTTCAAGGTTTGTTAATCTGTTATTTGAACTGTATTTTACCATATTATAAATAAAAATAATTATATCTATCGAGGATGCAGGCCTACAGTGGGACTCAGGCTGAGGTGGAATAAGTCTAATATGCAATATCTTGTTGATTAATTTTATTCTTGCAATTTGCAAATAGGCCTAGGCCTACATTATAAAAATAATCGTTGAGACAAAAATGTTGAATATTGAATTGGGATAGGCCTAGTACCTATAAATAAATAAATAAATAAATAAATAAATTTTATTTAGAGTCTATCCACTCAGTTATATAACTGATTTTCAGTGGAGGACTTTAAATCAAAGCGACCAAGCCAACCCTGTAGACCCCGACTCAATCGACGAGTGAGCGATAACCAACCAAAGATCGATATCCTTAATAGGAAATATAGCAATCAGTGGTATGGACAGTGCGAACACCCGCGAATCAACGCCAGAATCAACAAGGCCGATTCAGAACAACTCTGAATTTACTATGTGCTTCGTTGCTAGGACGGCTCCAAAGTCACCGTTTACAAACTCCTAAGACACGAACTGATGGATTTAAGTCCAAATCAGAAGTTAAAAAACTACTGACTTAAGCGGAAATCGAACCCTGGACCTTCTGCGTTGGAAGCAGATACGCTAACAACAAGACCAACGAGCCACACATCCAACATGAATGATGGAAACAAAAGCAATATAAAACATATTAGTAGGCCTATATCAAAATGTCAAAAAAATACACCCAACGTTTCGGGTGGTTAACCCGAGAGTAGTCGCGCCCCTGTTTGTAACGTTAGTAGTCGCGCCCGGTCCTTTAGACCGCATTATTTATTATGGGCTAATAACGTTAGGATGACGTTTTGATTACCAATATAAGATAATTTATCATATATGTGACAGCATACATGGTTAAATTAATCAATTATCAATCAATAATCAATAAATAATCAATCAATAATCAATCAAACACAGAATGGTGCAAACCAACAAAAAGGTATAAAAATATGTTTTGAAACACCCTGTAGTTCGAATTATTTGTAAACCAAGACAGAAATATTATGCCAACACTATGTTGAAGAATAATCAACCTACAATAACAAAATACATGTCTCATAATAGTGATGAGTATGCATATTTTTTACTCCCTTAGTAGTCGCGCAGCGGTCGAAAAGACCAAGCAACCGAACAGGACCTCTTATCTTAGATGAAGTTCTGCAGAACACTGAATCGCGTATTGCACACTGGCTTTGCAAATCTATTTTGGGAAGGTAGGCGGAACTAGACAAGCCACGCATGCGCGCTGTACAAACACCAACTGTTGAAAAAAAAAGTCGGTCTAAAAGACCACACGCGACTACTCTCGGGTTAAGAGAAAGCGTAGATTATTGGATGAGCGTAGCGAAGATTTCATTTCACTACACTGGAGAAAAAAATACGGATTTATTTTGTATTTTTGTCTGTTTGTTAACACGATTCCGGCTAAACCAATACTCCAATTGCGATTAGATTTTCTGGAGGCCTTTAAAATCTCTGAACTTAGAACCGCCACTTTTATGAGCGCAATCGAAAAATAATTTCTCGTGAAAATAGCAATTTTACGCTTTTTTTTGTTTAAAAAAAATTACGCTCATCCAACAACGCGCCTGAAAAAGGATTTGCGAAGCTTCCTAGTAGTCACTACAAACAATACGGTACTTACAGACTAATTGGAGGCGAAGACCTCACACCAAAGTAATGTTTGTCCCGGTCTTTCCATTCCCTACCCTACCCTACCCTACCCTAGGCATTTAAGTTCTGCATAACCCTCTAGCATTTGTGCTAATTAAAGATGGATTTTATCTGGTTAGGGCCCAACCAGACTATTGCCTATACAACCTACAAAAATAATAAGTTAGCTAGACCTTCATTTGCAGGCTTTGTATTTGCAATGTGACCTAGCTCCCACATTGACAAACTTTTTAGGCCTATGTCAATGCCTCTGTTCTGCTAGGCCCCAGCATGCATTAGACCTGTTGCTGTGCAAGAGGCTAGCCAAATACTAAATAACAAATACCAACTGCATAATTAAACAACATAATAAAAATAAAAACTTGAAAATTTTCATTGCACGGCCCTTGAAAATTTTCAATGAATTGAAATTTTTCATGAAAATTTTCACGTGAAAATTTTCAAGTCCCAACACTAGGCATTTCTAATAATTCTCTCCACTTCTTCCTGTCCTCCCAGAGTCTTTCTTCATTAACCCTATCCCGTAATATAATACATAATATAATAGAGTATAATACAGGAAAAATAATATATATATATATATATATAAAGTATGAGCTTGTTACTCTGTCAACGTACTTAATTTTTATCCTTGAGACCATAGGATTCTGTCAATGAATAAAATTCTTGATCCATATTTTGTATTCCGCGTATTTTTAGAAAGGTAATTTATTTTGCATAGGGCCTAGGCCTTCATTACCATAAGTAATCTTAACCGTGCCCCTTCTATCATAATTAGGCCTACTGCTACTAAGCTCCACATGTCCATCACCCCTGAATTCCCTTGCATCTCTCCTAACATCACCCCCCTTTCCCTTTCCTCATTCATTTCTCCTTGACTATTTACGCCATTGGAAGGAAGCATTTGTCCTACACCCTATAGCCTATTGATAACATGGCCCTCAACCTTATTCCTTTCCTCCGACATCCTAGGTCTAATATTTCAGTTAATGACATTTGGATTCCCCTTATTGTTCATCATAATTATTCCCATTGTGTAACCAGTTCCCTTCATACCCGCTTACTCCCGCATTCCCTTATCTCCCACCTAGATCAAACCCAACTTGATTGGCCCAGCCCTTTGTTAGGGATAAGAAGTAAGAATAAAAGATAGGTAGGCCCCTACTAACTACTGTCCAAATTGGACAACAGTAGTAGGCCTCGCCTAGGAACAACAACAACAACAACAACAACAACAATAATAGAACCATAGGAACTTAAGGTCGATGCACAATTGCCCGGGAACGAGAACGGGAAAAAAGTTTAATCTTATGTTAACTTACGACACAACAATGCACAATAAAGCTTCCCGTTCCCATACCCGGGGAACGAGAACGGGAACTTTGCCAAGTTTTAACTTTCATAACGTTCCCGTTACGTACATTACCGGAACCAATCAGAATCAAGATATAGGCCCAACAGCTGATTGATGGTTTGTTTGTTATGTTTGTTTTGTGTTTTTATTGTGTTTTTGTTTTCGTTCCCTCTTGAAGTGTTTTTGTATTTTGGTTTTTACTTGAGTGGCTTTACTGTCTTTGACAAAGATTGGTGAAATCCAATCGAAACGTCAGATTAAATAAACAATATACGTGGTAAACCGAAAGAAGTAAATTTAATTATTTAAAGATGGTAACATATATATATATATGTATATTTAAATATATTTTTTCAATGTATTTTTTTTCTACATAAAGGTGAAAAATGCTTTTGATTAATACCAAACATTACTAATTTATTGACACTTTAAAATTTGTGTGATAAAATAAACTAATTTGGATGAGCGAAGCAAAGATTCCATTTCACTACACTGGAAGAAAAAAATCCGGAATGTTTTTTTTCCCCCTTGTTTTCTTTTTTTCTGTTTGTATTATTGTGTGTTTGTTAACACGAAATTTTATGGAGGCCTTTGAAATCTCTGAACTTAGAACTGCCACGTTTTTGAGCGCAATCGGAAAATTATTTCTCATGATTTTTTTTTATTTTTAAAACAATTCTTCAGCTTATAACACCTACATGCTTTATCCGATTGTAATAATTTTTTCACAGAACCTTAATTTTATGAATTAATATATTTGTGTAAAATTTGTGCGCAATCGAATAATTATTTCTTATGAAAATTTCAATATTACGATGTTTTCCTTTTTTAAAATTACGATTAATTTAAAATTTAAGTTAATTTTTTATTTAATTTAATTTAATTTAAAAAAATCTTCAACTTAGTAATGATTTTTTCACAGAACAACAGAAAATCCGCATAACACATGGCAGCTCAATGCACCAATTACGCTCATCCAACAACGCGGCGGGACTTAAGCGTTTTCCTAGTTAATTTTAATTAGGCCCTAATTAATTCATAGTTAAATAATAAGACTCCATTGTGGAGCCATAAATTTTTGAATTCCCTATAGTCAAATTAGTCAGTAGATATGCAAATTTTCATGCTAGTATCACTATTTGCAATATTGTTGGCTTAGGAACCGCACTATTATGTCAATGTTTGCTTAGGCCTCCGCCTATGCTTTTCAACAGAGTTATGGTGGTCTAAAAATATATAGGCCTATAGTGTTGCCCTCTTGTGGCATGTTGATGAATGGATGAGTTTGAAGTGAATAGGCTAAGTCAGATAATTTTTTATAATTCATAAATGAGTAGGTAGGCCCTATCCTGCACACACTAACAAGATCTTATTTAAAACACATTAATTTTGACCGGGAATTAAATTTACTAGGAAAACGCTGTAGTCTTGCTAGACAAGGGAGAGCAGTGTTTCACTTTGCATTGAGCTTGATTGTTGTTTAAAGTTTAAACAATATATTTCACATAACTCTCAATTAAATAATAATAATAATAATAATAATAATAATAATAATAATAATAATAATAATAATAATAATAATAAACTTATTTAGAGTCTACCCACTCAGTCAAATAACTGATTTTCAGTGGGGGACTTTAAACCAAAGCGACCAAGCCAACCCTGTAGGCCCCGACGCAATCAAAAAGTGAGCGATAATCAACCAAAGGTCGATATATTTTTTATCTATTTTTTAATAGGAAATATATAGCAATCACTGGTAGGACAGTGCGAACACTCGCGGATCAACGCCAGAATCAACAAGGCCGATTCAGAACAACTTTGATTTTATTATGTGCCTCGTTGCTAGGACGGCTCCAAAGTCACCATTTACAAATTCCTAACCCAAGAACTGATGAACTTTAAGTCCAAATCATGCAGAAGTTTAAAAACGAACTGCCTTTAGCGGGAATCACACCCCGGACGAAGTGTATAATATCCTTGCCCCGGACCTTCTGCATTGGACAGAGACACTAACCACAAGACCAACGAGCCACACATGATCTTATATTTTACAAATGAAATCGTAACAGAATTTGATGAAAATGTTACCAGAACCCTCAAAACTGGTCCCGGATGTTGTTTAAAATTTCAGCGCAATCGGTTCAATGGTTGGCCCGTTTTTTTATCGAACATACAGACATAATCACAAAGAAGTCCCTTTTGAGTTTTGTTGTGAGATTCAGTTGCATTGCTCCCTTGGCTAATTAGGCAGATCCAATGTATGATCAATTTCTTATTTAATTTTGTGTATTTACCAAGTTAGGCCCTAGGTAGACCCTATCGTGTCATTCACATTTTGGTTGTTTGAAAGATTCTACCAGTAAACATATGGTTTATGAAACAGGAGCATGTAAAAAAAGAAGTTGTGTGTTATACTTTATATGCCTTCTTTAATATGGAAATTTAGGCCTATTGTCCCTTCTGCTTGTGATCAGCAAAGTATTGATTTATGCTTGGGATAAAGGGTGAAGAGTGGGTTCAATAGGAATTTTTATTGCACAGCTGGTGTGCCTGTTTCTGTTGGAATGTGCTCTATTGGCACTAGGGAGTTGATTAAATTCCTGGCATATTTCTGTTCTGAACACCAAGTTTATGAAATGGTAGAGGCTGCATATTGAGGCTGTTATGTGGGAGGAGAATGTGCCAGATAATCTTTCAGTCTGCTATCAAGTTTCTGTGAGTAAGGAAGGATCATGCAAAGTTTGATTAGTATGTGTAACATAGAAAACTTCTACATTGAGTAGAGCTTACTTCAAATTATTGTTGTCAACATTTTCATCGTAAGAATGGAGTTCTACTGTAAAGAGATGTGAGTGCGTGTCTTCATTGCTAAATCTGCTAATACATATTTTACCATAGTTTCCCGAATTCTATACTTAGTTTTATATTTTCTTTTAGTAAGGCTCAGTACCGGTACCGTATTTCAGTCGTTTCTAAATCATTTGATTAGCTTAACAGCTCATTAAACGTGATGGGCCTGCTGCCAACCCAAAATTAATTGCATTTGTTTATGAACACAAAACAAAGGGAGTAAAATGTGATGTCTTGGCAATATTATACCATGATAAGCTAGGTAATCAATTGTTTAACGGACGATTAAAAAACTGTCTCTAGCACGGTGTTGGGTTTTAGGTTCTATTCACCCCCCCCCCCCCCACAAGCATTAACTAGCCATATGATGGCCCGTCCTATAAATATAATGCACCCAAGTAATTTGGTAATTTGTGGCATTTTGCTTAGGCACCCTTCAAGGATACTATAATACACTAGTCCCTGCTTCCAATGCTGAAGGTCCCCGGTTCAATTCCCAGCTCAGGCCAAAGTTTTATAATTTTTTAGAAACAAACTGCCGCATGAATTTTAATTATCGATGTTTTGTGAAATTCTTCATGTACCTACCCACATTTTCTATTTTGGGTTGCAGTCCGTATAATACTATCTTCACGATGGAAGTTGACACAGCGCAAAATGAGCAAGCGAATACAAATGACATCGCTATGGGCAACCTGTATCCCGCTCTACTAGAATGCTTTGCCATTATTATCTGTGGGTAAGTTTGTAAGGAATTTAATAAATAAATTAATAATCATAAATATTATTATCCATCGTCATGACATTTTCAAAAAAAACTTTCAGTAACTCTAAACGTAGGTCAAAATATTTCCTATGACAATAATCGCACATTTATTATTTTTGTCATTGTCTTTGCCCTCTAACGGACAAATGTGATTCGAATGTTAGTGACATTTGCAAAACTTTTGAAATTTCAAAACGCATAGGGCTACCTGTTTTTGAATGCATACAAATTAAAGATTTTAGAGTACTTATTTTTCTTTAGATAATTACACATTAAGTAGGCTATGGAATTGTTGCATCTACCATTAAAGGAATTGTTTGAAAATACGTAGATTCTTCCACAGGCTTGTGTTGGCTGGCATTGCCATAGAGATTAATACCAAGCCCTTGACCCCTTGATTTACTTCTGAAGCCAATCGTGCATGTGTCTTTAATAAGTGCTAGAAAATCTGTTTGTACTTTCTAGTTCTTGCTCTGTAATGTAATAACATACTTTCAGGTACGTTGCGGGACGAATGGGACTGATATCGCAGACAGAGGGGAAAGGATTAAACACGTTTGTCAGTTCGTTCTGCTTGCCCGCGCTGATATTCATGTCTTTGGCACAACTCGATCTGCATTCGGTAAACTGGATGTTTCTCTTATCGGTCCTCACGGCTAAGGCAACCGTCTTCGCTGTGGTTATTATCATCACTTTGCTGATATCACGACCTATAAATCCTGGACGCGCTGGTCTTTTTGCCATGTTCTGTACTCAAAGCAATGACTTTGCTATTGGCTATCCTATTGGTAAGTTTTCATTTAGGCTAAAGCTATTTTGGCTTTTCCCTACCAGTTTGTGTAGAAAAATCAAACTTGATAGGATGTGTGAATGTGATACTGGGCATTGTACCTTCTATTTCACACGACTGTTGCCCCTCATTCAAAGTAGATTTTTTTAGTTATCCGACCTAGGCATAGTCTAGTTTAATTTAAGTAGAACATCTTGGGCAGAATATCTTGTTTTTTAGTGGATGGGATGTTTAATTTAATTTATTCACAGTCAATAATGCATGCATCAAGAGGGGTTCTTACTTGTTACTTGTTAATAATAACAAATTTAGTACAGTACTGTATAATATACATACAACACCACTCACATACACTCATGTTTATATAATTTTTATAGTCATTTTTATGTAACTAATTTTACATTGTGTTGTTGTGTTATGTTTGTATTTGTATGGTTCAGTAAATTGCACTTGTGGGATATTTTGTCCTGTTGTAATGTGGCCACAAATAAAATAAAATAAAATCCCCTAACCGTTGACCAATTCCCCTTGATTATAATGGTATGCGGGTTCATGATGCATAATGGTTACTTGAAAGACTCATTGGTAGGCTACTTTAATGTTAGTCAAGGTATATTTAATGGAGAAAAGCAATCCATTCATTAAGAATTGATAATCGTGTCATTGTGATAGTTTACGAGTAGTATGATGAAATGCCACTACAATGTATACGTGTATGGATGGGAACTTGCTTTTCAACTTGCAGGTTTGTTAAAACCTACACAACGATTCATAATAGATAGTAGTTGTTTGCACTAGAACATGTGTAGTCTAGGTTTATTGTCTATTTGCCTATGATAAGCAGCTTATCAAGGGACTTAGCATTATTTACATCATCTGAGGCACTCACAATTAACAATGTTTACATTTAGCTAGGACTGTCTTGTTTTCAAATTTCAGACTTTGGTACTAAAATTTGTTGTAATTCTGTAAAAAAAATAAAAATAACATCAATAACATTTTGTACTTCTGTCCAACCTTGTAATTTTGAACCAATCAATATGCCTAACTTGGTTCAATACGTGTATAGATGTTATAATTCTTGAAGTGAACTGAGCTAACTTGCATTGAATAGGAAGCAAGCTTACATCTAAAATAAATCTAAGACATACTATTTCATTTAGTTTTATTAACGTTATTTCAGTTCTGGCTCTCTACGGAAGCACTCATCCGGAATACGCCAGCTACTTGTACCTGATGGCTCCGATCTCGTTAGCAATACTCAACCCTCTTGGCTTTGTTCTCATGGAGATTCACAAGCAGAAAAACAACAACGCTGAACTGTCTGACCGGCCGTCTAGCAAGTGGCATCTAGTTGGAACCATCGCCAAGAGCGTTGTATTAAATCCCATTGTATTCATGACTGCACTGGGAATAATTGGAAATCTCATTTTCCGACATCATGTGCCCTTGATCATAGGTGACATACTCCAGGTAATGCTATGTTCTTGCTGGTGATTTTTACAAACAATTTGTGGTTGACCCATTTTGTGAAGTGTGTAATTTTTTTAAATATCTCGTGGGTGTTTCCTATTTAAAAAAAAATCAGTGTCTGGTTGGTCATTGTTTGTTAGTTGATGATATCGGTGACGACATGCTTGGCTTGGCCCGCTTTAAATTAAAGTCTCGTACTCTACATCCGTTTGTGTGTAATTTAATTTGTAAATATCTCATGGGTGTTTCCCATTTAAAAAACAGTCTCTTTTTGGTCATTGTTCGTTCATTAATGTCGGTAACAATAGGATTGACTTGGCCCGTTTTAAATTAAAGTCTTGAACTAAAGATTAGTAAGGCCTTTGTGACTGAGTGTGATGTGTCTTAAGAACTAAAACAAATTTATTTATTTAGTCTCATATTTGTGTTTTTTGTTTTGCCTTGTAGGTGCTGGGAGCTGCTTTTCCAGCTGCTGCTCTGTTCCTTCTAGGGCTGAGAATGGTTGGGAAGGTGCATACTCTCCAGGGTGCTGCACTAGTTGTGCCAGGAGTCCTCATAGCTGTCAAACTGTACGTACCATCGCTATACTCTGTTCCTTCTAGGGCTGAGAATGGTTGGGAAGGTGCATACTCTCCAGGGTGCTGCACTAGTTGATTGAACAAATTAGACAAAATTACAGTTCTCCTTCAGAGTGAACTTAAAAACACAGATGTTATATGCATTTCAGAACATTGGCTTGAGAATGATAACATTATACACATTAAACTTCCAAATTTTAACATTGCCACACACTTCTGTAGAGAAGAACCATATGGAGGCACCTGTATTTTTGTAAATGATAATTTATCAGCAATAATTAAGGTTAGACAAGACCTAAAAAAATTAAGTGTGCCTAAACATTTTGAGTGCTGCGGCATCGAACTACCAAACCAAAAAAATGGGAATAAAATTACAAGGTTAGGTCTTTTAATAATAACGATATATCGAACACCAAATTCAGACATAAAGATTTTCTTTGACAAACTCAGCATTCTATTAGACATTATCGCAGGAGAAAATAAAAGGGCTATAATATGCGGAGATTTTAACATTAACTTACAACAGGACAATAGAAATGCAGTAAACTTCCATACACTGCTAAAGTCATATAATTTCCATACGACAATCGACACTCCCACACGAATCACAGAAATGACTGAAACACAAATTGATAATATCCTAACAAATTTAAACATTAGCCTGTATAACACAAACAATATAGAATTGTCAATCTCAGACCATAAATGCCAGCTCATGATGTTAGGGAAAGAAGCGTTCACAAAGATCAGGCATATGCAAAAAACAGTTAAAAAGAGGCACTTCACTAAAATTGCCAGTCAATATTTTAATGGAATGCTACAACAAGAAACATTTCATGAACTGTATTCCTTGACTAATGTCGATGAACAGTACAACTGTTTTCTGAAAACTTTCAAATGTATGTTTGAAGAGGCCTTTCCGCTAAAAACCACAAAGATAACAAGTAAACATAAGAGATGGGTAACACCAAAGATAAGAGAACAGGGGATAAAATTGCGAACTCTTCATAGACAAGCTAAAATATCAGGAAACCCTCTAAACTAGAAGACTATAAAGTCCAAAATAAACTATATAAAAATGAACTAGCAAAAGCGAAGCAAATCACAAATACTAACTGGATACATAGATCCGAAAATAAAAGCAAGGCCGTCTGGAACATAGTAAAGAATGAGACATATAGTAATAACGCCCAGCAAAACCATAATATATCACTGTCGGTAGCGTCCTTATTGGACAATCATATCCACTATGAAAATAGGTCCGGGACCGCAAATGAAATAGTAGAAAAACCACACGTGGTGGCGTCAATGTTTAATAATTATTTTGTAAATATACATAAAAACATAGTTACAGCTAGCACTAAATCAGACCCTATAGATCTCTTTCACAAACAAAATAAAATATTTAGTAATGAATTTAATTTTACTAAAATCACAGAAGAGAACATCGTGACCTCAGTTAGAAAACTAAAAAATACTAGCTCCTATGGATGGGATGAAATCACAACCACGGTGATAAAAAAATGTATAGCATTCATAAAAACTCCCCTTAGCTTTGTATTTAATACATCAATTAAAAGCGGAGTCTTCCCTGAGAGACTAAAATATTCAGTAATCACCCCTATATATAAAAATGGTGATAAGACCGATATAGCGAATTACAGACCCATCTCAATACTACCTACTTTCTCAAAAGTGTTGGAAAGTATCGTAAAAAATCAGCTAGTGGATTTTCTCAAAAAAAATAAAATTATAACTGATGCCCAGCATGGTTTTATGGCTGGCAAGTCCACAAATACGGCATTTTTTGACTTTGATAGATATGTACTCAATTCACTAGATGAGGGCAAACACACATTGGGCATTTTCTGTGACCTTTCAAAGGCTTTCGACTGTGTGGATTTTGATATTCTCTTAAATAAACTAAGACTAATAGGTTTTAGTGACATAACGCTAAACTGGTTTGAATCCTACTTAAAAAAGAGAAAACAACAAGTGAAAATTAAGAGTGAAAATGAGAAGGGACACATGGAAAATCACTGCTCCCCATGGCTAGTAAGTCTAGCAGGGGTGCCTCAAGGTTCTATTTTAGGCCCTATTGCATTCCTTCTTTACATAAATGACCTTGAAGCAAATATAAATTCTGACGAAGTAATACTTTATGCAGATGATATAACATCCCTAATTATTGACACATCCCTGTTAGTAGTTGAAGAAAAGGCAAACGCAGCAGCATTCAAAATTGACGATTGGTTATCAGCAAACAAACTAGGCTTGAACGGGAAAAAGACCAACTTTATACACTTTAAACTTAAAAAAAAAGGCCGTTAAGGATAAACTAGTCATTACATTGAATGAAACTAATATAAATGAGGTAGACTGCACAAAGATGCTAGGAGCAAAAATTGATAATTCCCTTAGCTGGAAAGACCATGTGAAGTCGCTATGTGCTCAATTGGCATCTGCATGCTATGCCCTGAAGGTCATTAATAACTCTATTGGCAGAAATACTGCAAAAATTGCGTACCACGCTTATTTTGAAGCTCGCCTAGATACGCTATCCCTTGTGGGGAAATTCAACAAATTCACAAGATGCTTTTATATTGCAAAAGAGAGCAATCAGGACCATTGCAGGCCTAAAAAATATGGAATCATGTAGGAGAGCTTTTAAAAATCTTCAAATTATGACTATGCCAAGCTTATATATTTTAGAAATTTTAAAACAAACCATTAAAAGCAGACAGGATTTCACAACGAACACACAAGTTCACGCACACAATACACGACAGAAAGAGCATCTTCATCCGAGCCAATACAACACAAAAAAGGGACAGACATCAATAATAAATATGGGCATAACTTTATTTAATAGACTACCTCCTAACATTAAAAACTTAACAAGCACCGACAAACAGATCTTAGCAATAAAAAAATACCTGATAGAAAACTGTTTCTACACACTAAATGAATACATCACCAATGAAAAAGATGACATGTTTACCTGGTAGATACCAAATATATCACTTTTTATCACTGTTTTATCATTGTTTTATTAATCAAACATCCTTGTTGTGGAAAAGCATTTTATAATGTATGTTTATATAATTATGGTACTTAGTCCGGAGTAGTAAATGCTCATTTATGTAACAGGCTATTTTTAGTTAGTTTATAGTAAACCAAATTGTATTGTATTGTTGTTTTATTTTGCTATATACGTATATGTATATATATATATTAATAATATATTGACAAAACCAATGTTACAATGTAACCTACATGGATGCTAATAAAAAATGAACTGAACTGCCAGGAGTCCTCATAGCTGTCAAACTGTACGTACCATCGCTATACTCTGTTCCTTCTAGGGCTGAGAATGGTTGGGAAGGTGCATACTCTCCAGGGTGCTGCACTAGTTGTGCCAGGAGTCCTCATAGCTGTCAAACTGTACGTACCATCGCTATACTCTGTACCTTCTAACTTTGATATAGTGATAGTGAGATCGTGCTTCACTTGGCAAAAATACTTCTAAGCAAATTATTCTCAACTTTGAATTATACTTGTCCCCTCCTGTCTAATGCCTGTGATTCTTTCTCATTGAGGATTTCTACCTGGCTTTTTACCCCCTCAACCTGTACTTGTTTTTGAATATTGATTATTATCGAACTATAATATTGATGCATTTCCAGTATCCATTATACTATTTTAGTAATAGAATTATTTCTTTCCAACCACTTCTCCTCTCCTACACTATTTCAATAGGACACCTTGCCTCTTACAGGAAGATCAACAGAGCCTTGTCTCCTTCCACCTCTTTCATGGTCATCATCTACAAGTTCCCCTCCTCCTTCCATCTCACTTGCAGGAGAAAATATGGGGTACTAGCTGGATTACTTCTGGTATGAGTAGCAACTGATGTTGTATGAATTTATTTTCCTAATCTGAGTTAGGCCTACTCTTATTTACTTAATGAAATTACCTTATTGTCCTGAATATAATCCTACCCTTTTTTTTCATTATTTTAAGTCTCAAAGTCCCTTTCCAGCTAATATTTGTGTATGCTATTGCATATGTTTTTTAATATTTCAACTAGAAAAGTTAATGAGTCGGTTTATATTCAGGTTTGGCCTATATTCGGCACAATACGGTATAATAATTTTAGTTTTGAAATTGGTATGAATGAAAATGAACCAACAAATTAATTTTGACCCCATTTACATTTTATCAATATAAATTGTAATTTTTATCTTCCTATTTTGCTATCTTGGGCATCAAACAGGAAATGACTTGCTTGGATAGATTTGGAGTTTTTGAGTCTAGTATATGTGGCAATTGATAATAATATGTACTATGTGAAAGCAATGCTACCAATTTATGTATGTGTACAAAATTTGCAACAGTTTCATGGATTTTTAAGAGTTGTATTTGCTGTTGTCTGTTCTGTAATTACTCCGTCCACATTTCATTTAGAAGGATACGAATGATGGAATCTGGTCTTCTAAGTTTTCAGGGTTAAATGACCTTTTATGTATTTTCTTTGTAATTGGTGTTGTCTTTTTGAAAATGTCATTTGTTAGTGTTATGGTCTGCGCATTGTGATCTGACAGGGTTGTATTAAAGTTATGTGCTGTTACATAGCTATTATTGACATTAGTTATGATGTTATCAATCAGTGTACTATTTTTTCCTGTGCATCGTGTCGCTGTTTTGATTGTGGTATACAGATTAAAAGTTTTTTTTTTTTTTTACATTCAATTAATGCTAACATTACACGTTTGACAAGCCCTAGGCCTCTCCTAGCCTCCTAGGCAACCCTAGACCTGCACGACCTTGTTCAGACACACATCCCGCACAAATAACTAGTTTTAGTTTTGATTACTAAAAGCCTAATGCAGATAGACAATAGTATGAGAGTCCACCAACTTGAATTGCTTTGTTCGGAAATCGGAGTAACTGAGAGATTTGCGGAAGAAAGACTGTTTTTCTTCAATAATATCGAGAAATCGCCATCTTGCGGTTTTGATTTTACACCGCTTGAGTACGATAGGAGTACGATACATTTAGACGGCGGTGGGTTTTTCCCTATTCAAGGTAGCTTAAATTGTCATGCTCCTCACGGCCTTACTGTGTGTCTAGCGCTTAGCTTATATTATGTCATTGTGTCGTACATAGCCGCTTACCGTAATTGATGCAGTCAGCTGGTAGTGTTTTCAGTGTGTGCACTTTTCTTCCGTGTGTTTGATTGCTTTTGTTCTTGCATTCTTTGTAATTTGAAGGTATTCTGCAATCCGTAGCGTTGAAGTTGCAGGGCAGTGAACATCGTACGTGATTGTCTGTTGCATAATTAATAATGGATGTTAGTTCAGATTTATTTTAATTTTATCTGTACATTCTACCCAGTCTACGAGATTTTGTTAGGCAAAAATAACTACCCTATTATTAGGCAGTTCATTAGGAGAAGCAGTGTTGTAAAATAGAAGAATTGATCATATATAGCTGCATCATTGTTTGCAAGCATGATAGTTTGGCTTGTTACCATTATTTATTTAGAATTATTCAGCAACATAAAAGTAATTAAAAACTGATTTTATTTACAATTTGGAGGACAATAGATTCAACTAAGCTTACAAATTGCACACAATAATTATAATATGTAACAAAAACAGTACTTAATAATGTAGACATTCCATCAATGTCTCCTGATCAAACTTTAATATGATTCAATCAATTAATTCAAGATCAGAATTTGATTTCACAGAAACAGAATACAATAGGTGCATGACAATATTCAGCCACTATAAGTCAAGCGAAATCAGCGGAAAAAATATCCTCTGACTGCTTGCAAGCAATTCTATATGCCCAGCGTAAAAAGCAGAAATAAATTTTGGGACAGTCCGCTAACTGCTAACAGTCCTAGTCACTAAGCAAAGTCAGCTGCTGAATATTAGCACGCGGCTTATACGAGTGTACTGTAGCTCACATGTGACTTTGTGACTTTGGAGCCGTCCTAGCAACGAAGTACATACCCTAATAAATTTCAGAGTTGTTCTGAATCGGTCTTGTTGATTCTGGCGTTAATTCGCGGGTGTTCGCACTGTCCATACCACTGATTGCTATATTTCCTATTAAAAATATCGATCTTTGGTTGGTTATCGCTCACTCGTCGATTGCGTCGGGGCCTGCAGGGTTGGCTTGGTCGCTTTGATTTAAAGTCCCCCACTGAAAATCAGTTATATAACTGAGTGGGTAGACTCTAAATAAAATTTATTTTTTCTTTATCAATGCTTCACCCTGTAGGCCTACTTGTCGAGTTATCATTACGGGACTCATCTTTTATTTCTGAATGGTGTGGTTGGTGTGATTTCAGGGTTCCTCTTGTTGTGGTAACAGTAATGATGTTAGCTGTTAACCCTAGCACAGTTGAAACAGGAAAGTGTAATCCCAATTTCCAATACGGTGGAACACAAGCAGGAATATCTGTTTGTTTATTGGTTCTATGTTTTATTGGTAAGTGTGTTAAAGTTGTAAGCATGTACATAGTAGTATTTAAGAGATTTTTATTTGTTTTAACAGGTATATACATGATGTCACAATCTAGTCCACTAACTACGTGTATTTGTGTGGTTATCTGCCGCCATTGAGTAATGACATCACCTCTAAAATGTTTAAATGTACCTATTTAATTTTTTAAAGTAGCTCATAAACACTTTGGCAAGTAACTGTATACACCCCATTTTTAACTATAGGCCTATAATTTTAAATAATATGGCTTCCGGGCTGCTGTGGCGGCATATCTTCTGTCCGGTACTGAAAAATGTAAGCATGTTTTGGAAAATGTACACACAAATGTACACAATACAAACATCCTTACTTAACATTTTGGAGCAAACCACAACCCGGGACAAATGATGGAGCTTCCAAGTGATCCAGACTATACATCTGCATTCTGTTTTGCTCAAGCTCATCCAACAATCTTACTTGTAACTTTTCTTTCAGTTACTCTGGGTTGTCTTGTACTCCAACAAAGATATCATAGGCGATATGCCCGGTATCTACTATTAGTGCAAGACGTTAGCACCAATGATCCAGTCACTAGCGACGACGAAGACAGATCTCCTAGCACAACACAACATGTGTGTGATACACCTAGCCAATGTGGCTCAAATGGTAAGAACTAGGGATGGACCACTAAGTTGACGTGTTTCATTAAACGTTTAACCTTCCCATCGTAGTTGGAACAACATTTTTCATCGTTGAACGCTTTGAACTTATCGCATTTAAACGGTTAACCGCGTTTTTTCCGTTCCGCACAAATCGATATTTTTACACTCTGTTATTCTGGCGGTCAATTCCAGCAAAGCCTGTGATGACGGCAGCGGCGGTTTACCCACGGTTTTCTCGCACTCCGCCGGTACCTGTCTGTCTCTATCAATTGTCAGTAGCAGCAAGTATGCGTTGTACAGTATGATGAAGATTGTGTAATAATTGAGGAAACTTGTAAGCATTGGACTTGAAAACATAGCACCACTATGTAAATTATGCACCAGTCAAAAAGGATTATTTTAAATACCTATATCTATATTTTTTTAAATTTACTACCCTAAGACTATTTTAATAACTTCTACCCGACCACTAAATATTGACGTGTTTAAACGTTTAACCTTCCCATCTTAGTAAGAACACCATTGTTCATCGCTTACAAAGTTGTTTTCATGTATTGTACTGTACTACCGGTAGATATGCTGTTATATTAATAACAAAACTTTTTAAAGAAATAATAAAAATAGAAGTTGAAACAATTGATTAAACATCTCCTTGATTTTGTATGTAAGCTAACTTGGGATTGATAGATTGAGTAAAAGCCGATAACAGATCGACTTTAATTTAAAAAATAGGCTTAATTTAGAATAATAGCATAATATGTACATTAGGGTGGGCCGAGAAACAACATTTTTTTTTTTAAAGTCGTAATACCGCGGAAAAGTTGCGAATTGGGAAGACTAAAAAGGGTAAAAAAAATAAAAAAAAATCGGTTTATATCTTCCGGTCGCGCATGTGCTCTAAACTTTTCCAAAATTTTGAAAAATTCACATTTTTACGATAATTTTTAATATTTTTAACATAGAAGAAAATTTAAAATATGAAAAATTCGAGCTTTTACATTCGGGAAGAGGCTAATTTAAAAATGTTAAAAATTATCGTAAAAATGTGAATTTTTCAAAATTTTGGAAAAGTTTAGAGCACATGCGCGACCGGAAGATATAAACCGATTTTTTTTATTTTTTTTTACCCTTTTTAGTCTTCCCAATTCGCAACTTTTCCGCGGTATTACAACTAAAAAAAAAAATCAAAATCAAAATTTTCCAAATTTTGGAAAACTTTAGAGCACATGCGCGACCGGAAGATATGAACCGATTTTTTAATTTAAAAAAAAAATTTTTTAGTCTCCACAATTCGCAACTTTTCCGCGGTATTACGACTTTAAAAAAAAAAATGTTGTTTTTCGGCCCACCTTAATGTACATTAACTCTCTCCCTCGCATAGTGTACTAAAGCGTAGTAAAGTAATGTGTTGCCCCATGTGGGAAGTTATGCGAGGGAGAGGGTTAATATGGAATAACTAAGGATACTGATTATTGATTGAGTGATTAATAATTTATTCTAGGCTGTGGTACAAACCAAGTGGTGGACATCGAAGAGCTGGTCACCAGCTCCGGCCGAATGCTTCAGGGCATGAACGGAACGGTGAACAATGAAACCCGGGACCCGGGAGACTTGTGCCCGTCCCGCTTTGCGTGTCCAGCCGACCGTCGGGAACAGTGCCACTCACTGGTGGACACCTACTACACCAGCGAAGAAAGCGACGATAAAGATCAACAAACGCTCAGACATGTTGTGTTGTTGATTCTTCTCACATGTTCCATGTTTGTGGTCAGTGAAATTTTGTATTTTATTTATTTAACTAAATTGGCACTTTGTGTAATTTCTTGTACATTGTGGCAAATTACCGTATTGTCTTGAATATAAGCCTACCCTTTTTTCATTATTTTAAGTCGCAAAGTCCCTTGCCAGCTAATATTTGCATATGTTTTTAAATATGTCAACAAGAAAAGTTAGGGGGTCGGCTTATATTCAGGGTCGGCCTATATTCGGCACAATACAGTAATCAAAACAGTATGACAAGATAAAAATAAATAAATAAATTGTATTTAGTCTACCCACTCAGTTACATAACTGATTTTCAGTGGGGGACAGTAAATCATTTTTTTTTACATTAAAAAAAATCAATTTTAATGGTTATTCATTGTATTCATTATTCATGACTATTTTCTATAAGTTCTTGAATGCCCATGGAAGCAAAATATTTTAATACCAAAATACTGGTATACTAGGAAAACGCTTAAGTCCTGCCGCGTTGTTGGATGAGCGTAATTGGTGCATTGAGTTGTTAAGTGGAATGCGGATTTTCTGTTGTACTGTGAAAAAATCATTACTTAGTTGATTTTTTAAAAATTAATTTAAATTAAATAAAAAATATACTTTAATTTTAATTTTTTTAATTAATCGTAATTTTAAAAAAGAAAAAAATCGTAAAATTTCGATTTTCATAACAAATAATTTTTCGATTGCGCTCAGATTTCACACGAATATATAAATTCATGAAATTAAGGTTCTGTGAAAAAATCATTACGATCGGATAAAGCATGTAGGTGCTATAAGCCAAAGAAATTTAAAAAATCGAAAAAAGTCCTAAAATTGCGATTTTTTAAAGAAATTTATCTTTCAATAACGCTCAAAATTCACACGAATATATCAATTCATAAAATTAAGGTTGTGTGAAAAAATTATTACAATCGGACAAAGCATGCAGGTATTATAAATCGAAGAATTTTGTTAAAAATAAAAAAAACCCGTAAAATTGCGATTTTTATGAGAAATAATTTTCCGATTGCGCTAAAAAACGTGGCAGTTCTAAGTTCAGAGATTTCGAAGGCCTCCATAAAATTTCATCGCAATCGAAGTATCGGTTTAGCCGGAATCGTGCAGACAAATAGACAAAAATACAAAAAAAAAAAAGAAAGAAAAAAAACATTCCGGAATTTTTTCTCCAGTGTAGTAGAATGGAATCTTCGCTTCGCTCATCCAATAAAACTAATTTAAATAATGTCCACCCCACTCGGTCATATAACTTATTTTGAGCAGGGAACTCTTAATTTTAAGCTGTCCCTATTGGTGCCGACACAGTTGACAAGCGAATGATTCCCAACCAACAATTGGTATTTGAAATAAAGGCTTGCTGGTCGGTCATGATTGTCTTGTGGCTAAATAGTTGCAAGTGTAAGAATCTACTTTAAAAAAAATAAATTTAACAACATTAATGCAAAAGTGTGGACAAATTTAATGCTAGAAAACCAAACCACAGAGTATCCATGGTCATCACTCATCAGTCTGGCTACCCAAGTATTTTCAAATGCAAGAAAAATTTGGTTTGCTCACTTGTTAGTTCTATGTCATGTTTATACATGCTTTGTTTTTAGATTTGTTCATGCTCTTTTTTACAGTGTGTTCTTTTTGTAGGGACTGGCATTGTCTGCTTGGACTCTAGTGATGGAAGACATCAGCGGGATTTACATCGAACTGGCATTTCTAGATGCTAGTTTGAACTTTGGCCAGAGTCTTATAGTGTTTGCTGTTTTCGGCCTCGACACAAAGGCCGTCATTGTGCCATTAGTGAAAAGGTACATTTCTGGGCTCTATGGCTTTTACAATATTTTGTTAAAGACTAGGTACAGCCGCGATCAGACTTAAATCAAGGGATCTAAAAGATATCTACCGTTATCGACCTCGCTTGTGAATATTTAGTTCGTTTTGGCGTAGTTATACGTATTCAAAAAGCCATCACCCGACGTCGTCTAACAGGCCGTGGGAAAACATGGCGGCCATATTTCACTTTAGCATTTGGCCTATTGGGACTTTTTAAGTTTTAAACACTGGGCCCTGGGCATAGTTAACCCACCGGCTTACCCGCCAGTCAAATCGACGGGCTGTTCATTATGCCCGCCGAATTAC
Organism: Sweltsa coloradensis; assembly: GCA_024449915.1. NCBI lineage: Eukaryota > Metazoa > Arthropoda > Insecta > Plecoptera > Chloroperlidae > Sweltsa > Sweltsa coloradensis. The sequence continues at coordinate 137,971 of JAMZAV010002653.1, forward strand.
CTGGCCGTCGGATCGACGGGCTGGAACAGCGCGCTACATTATCGGTTGTTATATGTGAATGGTTCATCCAATCACCAAGAGATTGTGCTCGATGTACTCTACGCACTTCACTGCATCCAATGATATATTTGGCTTGTATCTAAGTCAAGTTTGAGCGTTTCTATGCTTGAAGGACAGATATGTTTGCATTCGGGGGCGGTATGGCGGCGCGCGGGCTATGGCGGCGACGGCAATGTGCAATATTTTGCTTGTTACGACGATTGTGAGGGGTGTGATATTTTGACATGAATAAAAATTTGCAGGAGAGTTCATAATCTCTAGATATTTATTTAACCTATATTTCAGAATTTATTTGAGGGAATTCGGTTCATTTTTGTAGGAGCAGTAAACATTTCAATTGGAATGCGCTCCGCACCCCCTTTTGCAAAAATAAATGGATCTTCAGGGTAGCGCGCCCCGATTATTAATGGTAAGCTGATGGGTTAATATTAGAACAAGGTGTGTGTATATATATATATATATATGGATTCACCAAACACTGCATAACCTTAGTGCAGGCTTATTCTAGTGTAGAAATCAATTAGGTCTAGTTTTTCTAGTGATAAATAGGGCAAGCTGTCCACTCCTTGCCCATCTGCTGGGTGCTAGCTTAGAGTGACTTTAAAGGTGCCTTTTAGAAGATTCACCGAGTGACTGGACTGTGGGGTAGTAATCGTAGTGACGAGTGACCGAACATAATCAACTTGCGTTGTCAATTTACCGACATTTGTGTTTTGTCTATACCGTTTCTTGGGAGTGGATGACAGTTGAGTGTCGGTGGTGTCGGTAAAAGATTACCTTTGATATAATTCTGATGTCTAGTAGTGTACCTAGGCCCTACTTACCAGGCAGTGTAAACTGTGTATACTTACCTCCTACGTGTGTTCCGTGTGGTAGGTGGCGACGAATGTGGTACGGGGCAGATACCATTCAGCTTCCTCCCTGGGAAGAGTTGCCGTTTGAGACCAAGCATGTCTGTGATCAGTTTATAACACACCATCTCATCAAGTGCAAGAAAGATATTGCTAGAGACAAACGGTACGTACAAGTTATTTTCCTGGTTACTTAGTTACATGTTTCAGTTCATCTAGTTCTCAATAAAGAAGGGGGAACTTTGGTTTGTGCTAAACATGTTTATTTGTTATATACTGGTAAGAACTGTACATATCACGAGGCACAATAGGTATCATTATCATACTGTGCATACAATTTTATTTACTAAATTAAGTAGGAGCTACTTATTAATTTCATAGTCTACTAGACTACTATGGGCTAAAACAATTGGAAAAAGTCATATTTATATAATGGCTCTCATCATTAGTATCATTGTAATAATACTATCCTTCCTATCAATTTGCTTCTCCATATCAAGAAGTAGGTCTGGGCAAAAAAATCGATATTTCGATATCGATATTTGATTTCATATCGAAATTTACACAAAAAATGCTTAATTCCGTAATTTTGGTGGAGGTGCCGGGTAGGTACTCTAAATTAATTAACCTGGCTGGTGCATTTGGTGGAGGTGCCGGGTCATAAAACGGGATTGTGAGATCGTAAAAATTGTTAAATAGGTTTATGGTGATACCTTATGAACCCTATTTGGCTACAAAATTATGAAAAATCAACCCATGCTTTAAAAAAAATTGATTTTTTGATTATTTTTTCCAAACAATTACATTTTGATACATTGATATCATATTGAAATTTTTTGTGTGATATCAATAATTGAATGATATGTCAGCCTGCCCTATCAAGAAGGTCTTGTTACTGCAATCAGCCCGCCCTATCAAGAAGGTCTTGTTACTGCAAAATGGCTGATTGTGCAGTAATGGTATGTAATTTTGTTTTGCACTGCCTCTTTCTTACACTCGAAGCGCCACCATAGTACAAGCCCAGTCTAGATGAACCACGCTGCCTTGCCAAAAGAACTGCACGGAGTGAGTCATTCAGTCACGGCCTACTATGTTGATGATTCATAGCAGTTAGGGCCGGTACTATAGTGGCGTGACCTGCGAAAAGCTTTGCGTGCAAAGCCCAATTGAGAAGAATTTTTTTGTGTTTTTAAGACACTGGTTTACAACCCTACAAAGTAATTCTCTTTAAAATGTGTGCATTGTGTTATTTTCTCATCGTTGTTACTAGAAGTTACAAATCATATTATTATAATATATGCTTTCATTTTCAGGTGCCGTTTAAAGCATTATAAGCAATCGTTTAAAGGTGTCACAATGGTTGATTGGCTACTCGGCATCGGCTTGGCTCGAGACCGTGTCGAGGCTACACAATACGCTAAACATCTTCTACAGGGTAGAATTATCCGACATGTCAACAACATCCATAGTTTTCATGACCAAGATTTACTCTATACGTTTACACCAGCAACAGCCAACTAGGTTTCTTTTGTTATCTTGCAAGTTGCTTTACCTGTGGATGACTACATTCTACATGGTGTGTTATTTACACTTCACAGTATGTAGTGCCTACATTCGTAGCCAAAGCAACCTGTTTAACAGGCACAAGAAAGACAAACTAAGGAGCTATCCGAATAGTGACAAAACGCGTTCATTCCCTGGTCTTATTCTCGTTTTACGTCACCGTTACGCGTCATGATATCCGTGACGTAGCTAGTAGCATCCGAATAGTCGAGCGCACGATCGAGACTCGCCGAAATCTGGGAATGAGAACAAGAATCGGAAAAGGACACCTGATCTTGTTCTTTTATTTTATTTTTTTATTTATTTAACGTCTATCCTATTCAGTTATAAAAACTGATTTACAAAGGAGGACAACTAAATAAATCTAATTACATAGAAGCAGAAACAACAATAAACTACATTTTTGTAAATATTTGAAATAGTAGCATTACAACAACAATGCATTTAAACACAACAATTTTGGTAACAAATAAAAAAATATATTATATGCATTTAATGAATGACTTAGTACTAGAACATGGCGGCTGTTTACGATACGTCCGATAAATTGCATAAATAAATAAAAGATAAAATGCATGAAGCAATCTAGTAACAAGACTAGGAATCAGACCAAGAATAAGAACAAGACCAAGTAATGAGACCAAGAACGGCGAAGAACACTATTCGGTTAGGTCCTAAGTACAGTTGGTAGATATTCCTTTTGTATGACAAATTACGAAGCATGCTGCAAACAGCTCATGCTTTTTTCACAACTTTTTTACTTGTTTCAACATTTATCTTACGGCGTGGAGTTTAAAACCATCTTGGCATGTTTACAAAATGTATAATACATTTTCCCCCTTTAGAGTTACTATAGGTTGATTGAGATAAATTAGCTGATTTGTGATTACAGTTGGCTATAGTCTATAGAGCCAATTGCCACTGGCATTGATATTAGTCAACATGGGTGTGAATGAACTGTGAGGCTAAAGCTATATTTATGAACTGTGAGGCTAAAGCTATATTTATAAGTCAGTCATGAGTTAATTTATTAGCTGTCTTCATACCAGCACAAGTATTCTTGGGCTACTAATTGTTGTTTAACAAGTGACAACACTGCAATGTGGTCAACCTTCAGTCTCCTCATACGATTTACGGAGGTATCATAGACCTATCAGGCCCAAAAGGGCTGCCAGAGCTCTCATTTAGCTTTGGGTTAGACTAATGCCTTGTCTACACTTACGTTTACTTCAAGTCCTTCCCACTTTAAATGAGTCATTTAAAGTTACCGTGCGTCTACACTGAGCCCGTGATTTAACGTCATTTATGAGTTAAGATGGCAGTGACCAAGTTATTATTTTTCAGCTGGTAAACTTGAAGAACCCCAGATGTCAATTAAACAATGAATTTCGTCACTAGTTAAATTTCGTATTTTCTTCTTATCTTCTTTTCAACTTTGAGACTTGATTAAAATTACAGAGTGGCTACTGCTGGCTAAAGTAATATCACAAACTCTCAACATATCCTAAAAAATACTAGTCGTCTCACCATTTCAGAATCGAAATACAGTAATCGATTGTTATAAACGCCGTTCCTCACTTTAAAATGGAGTGCTGGGATGATTTAAAATGAGTGGGACTTCAAGTTGCTTTTTGAGCTCTACACCTAGACTTCACTTTAAAGCTCACTTTAAAGTGCTAATGTAGACAAGGCATAACAGGTCTAACCATGTGTAAGTCCCATGAGTAGAATAAACACTGCTCTCCTTACTACTCAGCACTTGAGGCTAGCACATTTTTTAAAAACTTTTTCTCTTTTTTCAATCTTTTTTCTTTTTTTCTTTTTTTTCTTTCTTTTTTGTCTCAATTTTTTAAAGTTAGCTTTTATTATACTTGGCACTTGAGGCTTTTTTTTGTACTTTGCTCTATTTAAAAAAATCTTACCAGCCATATTCAACATTATTATAATTTTTTAAAAATTTATTATTGTTAGTTTATTAGGTACTATGTATTTTTAAATTATTGTTATCAAGGTTTCTAGGCTTAGGTACGTAGACCCAGAGGTTCAAAGTTCGAGCCCCAGTCGGGGAAAACTTTTTACTACATCATTCTGCTAACAATTGATCAGTAATTTATTATCGATTGATAGAAATTGTCGTAAACATTTGCCCTGACTGGGTATCATTATTTTTTATTATTGTTATTATTGATCACAGGAGTGGAAATCAGCCCCAGTCAGGCCATTTTTATGACAATTGCTATCAAAATTACATTATTTTTTATCTAATAGTATTAGAAACAACACCTGTACTTTGACACAAGCAGGAATGAGGCTGTAACTAAATGTCGCCCACTATATCTAGTACGCAGTGTTGCAAACTCTACGGTTACTGTGTACGCATCTTTTTTTATTTTCATACTAACAATTGTTGCAAAGATCTTTATGAAAGCTCTGCTTCATCTAGTGTCGTGGTTCAAATTTACGGTAAGACCTGGTTATGGTATTGTCTGAGTACTGACGCCTACCCGTTACTGGTTGTGCTTTGTGACGTGTAACTAAGTATGTATGTTCTCTATTCTTTCCCAACCTGTCAACCCTTCTCCAATGTAAACAAGTCGCGTACATCTTATCCCTCACAAATACTATGATCAAATATGATCATTGAATAGTGATTACTGAATATCTTATCTATTACAGTGAGACGCACAACAAAATATAATATACAGCATACTCTCAATTTTACATGATGTATGATTGATTGTGTACTTTAAAATTTTAGGGCCGGTTTTTCAATCACTTTTGATAAATTAATTTCTTGCTGACCAAACAATATTAACCATTGCTTTCTCTTCATTTGGTCAAAAGTTTTAAAGAGACCTATTAGGCTATTACAGTAGGCCTACATGACTACTTACAGAAAAACCTTACTTACATCAAGTGTTTGGTGCAACTTTACTTTCGTAGGTTGATTTGGATTTGTTATGGAGGGTATTAAAAAGATAACATTTTCTTGTAGGCCTACATATATTTTATATCATACAATCATATAATGCAAATTAAATAGTTTTGTAGACACGTATACACGTATATATTTTCAATTTTGGAATGAACATACATACGTGGATGGGATTTGTTGAATGCTTATTCAAGGTTGTATTTCTGTATATGTAGTGAAAACTGAATCTGTGTACATAGTGTGTTGAATTTTAGATAACATAACGAATGCTACTGCCAATGGCAATCTCTTCAAGAATACTGCAATTTTACACTTTTCTCACGAAAAGTGGCAGTTGCCACAAGAAAGCAATATTAGTGGCATGTGCACTGAGCATGCACATAGGTAGTTGACTCTCTAAATCAATGATTCTTAGTTCTTAATGTTATTGATATTGTGATCTTGATATTTAATGTTAAACAACTTCAAACACTGTTCGGCTAGACCTTCGTGACATAATAATTATCAGTATTTATTTATTGTCAATGAGTAACAAAATTAAGTAATGTGTTAAAAAGTTGTTTAAATTTACTTGCCTTATTTTCCCAGATAACGTACAATGTGCCAACAATGCCAATTCAATAACGTGTAGAGGAGCTTAATTCATATCTATAGCTAAGTCATGCCTCTAAAATAGGCTTATTCAAATTATTGTGAATTACATAAAGAGATAGGGATAGGGTGCCAACAGCTTACCTTTAATGGAGTAGGTGCGTCGCGTATTTGTGTTTATGTTATCTTTCGCGGCGCGCCTACTCCATTTAAGGTAAGCTGTTGGCACCCTATCTCTTTGTCATTCACATGATCCAGCCTTTTGGCATTCCTTTCAAACATTTTTCAAATTATTCTTTAAACAAACAATTATTAATTAATTATTTTTTAATTTAAAAAATGTTTCTTTGGGTTTAACTTCAAGTCCTACAATATTATTGACAATTGTGTTTTACATAATGCTTTAAAAATTTATTAAATTATTGTCCATAAAAAAAAATATTGTACATGTATGTTTTACTTCTTCTATGTACAATATCCTTTTAACTTTATTCATAAACTCGTAACTCTATAAATAAATGCTCACATTTTTCCACAAAGTAATTGTTGAAAGAACGTTTTAGGCCTACATATCGATAAACTTGAACTTTCGAAATTTAAATTTACTAAAAAGTATAAACTTTTTAATGACAATTATTTGAACTATGAACTGACCTTTAAAATGTCAGAATATAACTTTCCCAACACTGGTCTGGTGTTGACAAGGTGCTGCTATGTGTCAACTGTCAACTGCAACTCTTGATGAGAAAAGTGTATAAATGTACTCTAGTCCTTTATTTCCATGTAATACTAGAGATTACCCTTACATTTATTTTACTTTCTGCTGAATTATCTTCCTTTGATATTATTAGTACTGTTTATAGTGTAAGAAGTTCTATGTTATGTATTTTAACGAACTGTGAATTATTTCCTAGTTTTCTATAGGCTCGACTGAATTGTTATACCAAATCAAGTCAACTGTAACCGCACCAGTTGGTTTTATACTTTTTTACGGGTGATAACTGTGAAATGTTGAATTGTTATGTAGCTGTGGATTGGTGGTGTTCCTATATATTTGGGATATATTTGTAGAATTATGTTTAAACTTGGTTTTCTCTTTAATATAGCGTGGGTATATATAATGTACTTTTTAATATTTGTAATATGTAAGTGGTGACAGATTTCAGAGTTGGGTAGGCTACAAAATATATAAAATTTGCAATAGTACATTATAGCAAACATAGAACTAATCGCAATGAAGTTAAGAGGTCACTATTAGAAGTCACTTTCCAATATTCAGCAGCCATTTAGTACTCCCACTATGACACCCCGCTAATGAGCAAAGTCAGTGTAGATTTTCTCGGCTGCCTCCGCTAGCAAGCAATCAAGCTGTTCTAAAAACTAGATCAAGTTAGCTGACTAGGGGCAAGAGAAGTAGTGAGAGTGGTGGAAGCTCAACGAACTCTGTTTCTCAATGTTGCCATACACTTGTACTCGTGTAGGCCTACCGTTGTCGCTCTTTAATTCAAAATCCTAGGGACCCTATCATCCCCAGTTTGAATTAAAAGAAAGATAACATAAAGCCATAACAAAAGCTTCAATAGGGTCAAAGCATCAATCATATTTAACAGTAATTTGAATTATCCGAGTTATTTAAGAGAGTTTACTGTAGGTTTGTGAAAGTCACAACAATGTTCCTTTTTTGTTTTTGTTTTTTGATACTCTGATATTATACTCGTGTGTTTAAAAAAAAATGTGCAGTGTGCTTTAAAATAATGGAACTACGTATTCAGGAATAAAGTTAGGTTTCTAGAATATATGGCTACTCTACTCCTACACTTATTCATGTTTAGAACGGAGCAATTTACTCTCTAGTCCTACCCAACTTGAGTCTTCTGCCTTTCTACTTTCAACTAAGCCAAAACCTTGCCTAACTTTGTGATGAACTGTTTTCTCATTGTATGCAACAAGAATCTAACCCACAAATTTTATATTACAAATAATAACTATTTGGTATTAGGCCAAGTCTATTCTTTTCATGTACTTGCCGTCTTACACATTTTAGCTGACGTTGCCATGCATCAGATACATACACCTATATGAAATGAATGGTGGAAGATAGGATACCCAAGAGAATGAATGAAAGAAGGGAAAGGACAAGGACAAAATGAAAGGATACCATAGCAGGAGACTTAGAGGCAAGAGGAGAGAGATGGGAAGATGTGAAAGAGATACATACAATTGTGGGAAGGTAGAAAGAAGTGGAAAACTTGGTTTCAAAACCTAAGCTGACCCTGCCAGAAGCAGGAAACGGCATTTCCTATGCATGTAGAAATTGTTAAAGACAAACAAATGGCATTAAGGATTATAAAGAATTCATAAAAATGTATCAACTTTCAGTTTTATATCAACATTTTGGAACATTGCAATAAGTGGAAAAAAATAGTTTTTTATTTGTTGTGACATCTTTATATAAAAAATACAAAACTGTTTAATTATACGAGACCCGAAATGAAAATAACACGCCTACTCGTTTGTAAATTGGCACATCGACCTTTCAACTTATCGAGAAATAGTTGCCATCTTGTTAACAGTATTGGATACTCCCGTCTAGCTATAGGTACTTTGGCGATCAACCTCTAGATCAAATGTATTTTTGGGTTGGTTATAGATAAAAGACTAGTTTTTCTCTGAACCTGTACGTAGTAAAGCATGGCTCCACTATAGACTTAGAAAATAGATACAATAAATATGTGTGTTCTCAGAGTGATGTTGAACATAATTTAAATCTCTAACAATGATTGTTTGATTGATATTTCTTACTCTGAAGATTTGTAAAATACATATTATACAGTTTTCTTGTTGCCACTGTATAGTGTATGCCTATATTTATTTTTGTACGTTATTATAAACTGTTATCTGTTACCGTTCTGATGCTGGTTCATCAGATTTTAATTCAGTAAGGTATATTGTGAAATACAATTTTGATGCTCGGAATAGTAAACGTACTGTATTGGAAATTTATATTTTTACATATTGAGTTCTTTTGTGTTTTTATCAGTATGCATACTTGAAATGTATAAAGGTCTTGCAAAATTAGTGATAATTGTGATGTTGCGTGGTGGTGTTGTCACGACATTGTGTTTATGTGACGTTACTCGCACCTCTTTTTACATCAAGACCTCTACAAATTACGAATATTTTTACATAATTATGTTTTCTCTGGTGCAGTGGTTCTAAATACCGTAATTATCTGAATAATACCTAAACAAGAACAATATCGGTGAATATCCATGTGTAGTATTTTATTGGAGTGATATGGTTGTTTTATTTGTTATTATATTTATAAAGGGATGGAAGAGAAAGGTTGTGCTAATAATTAAAAAACAATCAATGTGATCATAGTCATAGTTCTTTTAAACTTCATAGTTGGCCATTGCATGAAGAAATTAAATTGCAACATTTCATTATGCATTGTCTACTTTTCTATAACAGTACCGGTAACATAATTGTAATTATTTATTTGTATGGTCAATCACATTATATTGGCAAGTTTCTTTAGCATTCCAATGATATATGCATCAGTGTTTGAGAACCACTGCTCCAATACAACTACTTCTATGCTGTGAGATATCTTGAATTGTCCTTAAATTTCAATATTGTATTGTTAATGAAATTGCAAGATCCGTAGGATTAAAACATTAGGCCTATGTAATATAGTGAGTGCATAATACAATGGCCTACATAATATAAGTAAAATATAAACATAAAATAAATCTGTACATTGTGTTAGCTAATGGTTTTTATTGAGGTACATTGTAAAGACTGCGATAATAAAGCTGTGGTGTTTAAACATAAAAGTTACTCGTGGATCATTTCCTCCTTTTCCTCCTCCTCCCCCTCCACCTCCCAGTTCCTCATTGCTGGCCTTTGTTGAGGTCGACGTTGCTAAGATCTAATTGGTTTGTAATCTTATCATTATATTCAGATGGTTTATGAGTTTTGCTAATAGACTTAGAGCATAATATAAGCTGTGTGTTTACATAGTTACTCGTGGATCAATTCTCTTCCTCCTCCTTCCCCCAGTCATATCACCTCCTAAGTTTCTCATTGCTGGCTCTTGTTTGAAAAGTCGACGTTGTCTAAGATATAATTGGTTTGTACTTTAATCATTATTTGATTCAGACGTGGTTGGATGTGTTTTCGCTTAGTAGACCTATTGAGCAAGTAAGGAGAGCTAGACCTAGTTACTTTCTACCTTGGGTCAAGTTTTTTTCCTTGGTATGGTACGTGTCCCAATTCCAGGTATTAATAATGCAATCGCCCACTAAGGCACGATTATGCATTTGCCTTTTACTGGACTAGTACTTGTTTTTTTGTTTTTTTTTTTTTAGATTTTGACTTTTTAAAAAATTAAGTCCGTTTTCTAAAAGCAAGTTCTTGCAAGAAAAGTTACTTTAATTTACTTTAATGGAACTTATATTGGGACAGGTGGTACACAAGGTTTAATTCAACCAGCTAGCTCATCCTTGCAGTAGAGTGGCGTACCGGTATGAATTGAAGGAAATTCACTGTAAGAAAAGAAAGGGTGGGGTTCCTAATAATTAGTAACGTTTAATGGTACTGCTGTGAGAAAACTTGCGTTACCAAAAATGCAATAGATTGAATCTTAAATCAGCATTACTGAAAAAAAAGTAAAGTCGCGTTACTTTCAAAAATTACTTCTCAACACTGGATGTAGTGTCATTTTGTCTAGTAGCATAATGTCGGTCAAACAATCTCTGATGCAGTTTGTATCATCATCATCCCTGAATAATGGTGGTGGTGGTTATATATAATAGCAAACTTGGGTGCATGGAACATGAGCTTGAATTTCTTTGAAAATCCAAGGTGATCATTACTGTAAAACAAAGTGGGATAGGACTATTATTATCGGGTTTATGTCAAGAAATCTGGCTGTTCTCATCAGTCTGGGACTGAGACTGTGCCAACAAGCTAGAGCACTGGTATCATCTTCGACTTGGGCCGGACCCTAACTTTGAGTTATTTTCTCCTCGAAAATCAAATCACTCAAAAACTTACTATACAATCTTGAAATCAATAATTGCTGGTAGTAACAAAAAGTGTTAGTATCGGTAAATTCATCATCATAAAAATTGTTCTGCTTGGTGTTTTTTCTTTTTGTTGAAGTGAGCCAGTTTATTTATTTACATCACCGTCCTTGTTTATTGTGTAAAATTATTATTCATGACCCAGTATGACAGAAAATATTGGAATTTCACTTGAAGTGCACAGACTTACATGAGTAGAGTTGGTACTGGTAGGTAAGCAGTAGGTAAGCATGTTATTATAAAGAAAGAAGGACATATTCGTTACACACAATTAAATACGTTCTAAACGAACTGACTTTTATTTGACCAACAGGTACTACATTGTTACACTTTTTGATTCATCAGTGTGCTTGATCTAGTGGTTTATATGGCAATTATTGCAAAGAAATTCACAAGTTTATTTATATTATGTGGTAAAAATGATAATGTATGAATATAACGTTTGAGACAACTTCATCTCACTGAGAGTGGCTAAGCGGTCTTCGGTTTTGATGACCAACAGATGACGTTCTTACGGTTGTGTCAGGTGCAGATGTTGATCTGTAACAAGTTGCACATGTGTTACCTAGCTGTAGATAAACTACACGGAATGAACAAGCTTTCAATGAATTAAAGAAACCAAAAGGTTGTGAAAAAGGATGAAAATAATGAGTTGAACATTTTTTCAACAATAGTCTAATAGCAGAGGGGTAGGACTTTTGACCCTGAAAAGAAAATCAATTGTTTCATTCATGATTTTCGAAACAACCGATGCCTTTTTTGTAGCCCTATTATAGTCTTCTTAGGAAAACGCTCAGTTGGACGCGTTGTTGAGCGAGCACTGGTACGTGCAACATTCCCATAAGGCCCACCACACAGTGTAGGCCTAACTGGATATTGACATTATACACTTTATACCAAGGGTTGGGGCTTTATACTATTCCAACATCTTTGCATTGTACTAATTCACGTCATGCCTTCTAAAGTGTATCTTTGTATCTTCACTGCCTCCTTCATTTTTAACTTCATTTTTCGAATTATGATTACCAATAAGTCTTTAAGGTCATGACCGATTTAGCTGAAAATTTGGAAAATAGGAGAGAATGTTATACTTATTGACCATGCAAAATTTCATAACGATCGGAACATTTTTTTTTTTTTTTATTTTTTTTATAACTAACGATCGGATTTTGTTCAAAAACTATACAGCAACCCGCCTAGGTGGTATGTACATGTGTAAAAAATTTCAGGTCGATCAGAGAAACGGTGCGACCTGTATCGAAGCAGTAACAGAAAAAAAACAAACAAAACAAACAAACAAACAAAAAAAAACAACAGACATTCGAGCCATAAGAGTCAAGTGGAGACGCTCGCTACGCTCGCTCAACAATGTAAACAAATTCATGTAACTTAAAAATATCAAAACACTTTTCTTTTTTTACTGATAAATTAATTAATGATACTATTTTATTAAAATTTAATTTTGTAGTGGACATTCATGTTCGCAGTTATGTAGCGTATTTCTCAACGAACATAAGTTTAATTATTTATTTTTGAAGTTGTACATTTTCCTGTCAGTAAGATGCATTAACTACATAGAAAGTTAGAAAAGGGCCATGAGGCCCCAGTCACGAAGTGTCCAACCTACTGTGTCAAGTTATAATTCTTAAACACATTATAAAATAAATGCATAAAAGGAGATATTAAAGGGGATGCAAATAAATGTTCGTGGTAAAGCAGTTGGTTCGTCCTCGCAATATGGGGAAAATAAGGGACGTATTTTCCGTCTGTCGAAGAGTGTGAATCGGTTCACGATAAAAACCAAGCGTGATTTGCTTGATTGCTCACAACAATTAAGTATCATACAGAATGTATTAGTGACTTGAGGTCAGATAGACGAGGTTTCAGTCTAAACGGGGATATTTTCAAACTGGCACCTCCACCAAAAGAGATCAACGCGCGATAAGACTATCTGTAGTGATTAACTATAGCTTTGCTACTTCCTCCGGTAACTTCGCTACTACTTCCGGTAAACGAGATTGTTGAAAAAGACAATGCAATAAGATTTTAGAGGGTAGTTGTACGTTATAAAATTGATTGATATGTCACACGCAACGAGTGATAAAGAAAAGGGGAGATTTCTCGATTTGGATAGTCGGGAAACACTCCCATAGGTGGAATTTGCATAAATGTGACGTTAAGCCCAAATTCATTTGTTCATTGTACACCACGCTCGTTTTACGTACCCCGCATGAGCCAAAATTTAAATAGTAACTTCAAATTACTCCATAAGGCCGCGTTCCCACAAATTAGTTTAGTTGATTGTTTACGTTTTTGTCCTAAGAAATTGTTATAACAAAACCATAATTCTTATGACGGACCAATCAGACGTTTTGATATTTATACGACGACCAATGAAAAGGAGTAACTTCATTATGACAGGCCATTGAAATATTACTAACCAATCAGGATATCGGATTTCTTATAACAATAACAATTTCTTAAGACTAAAACAAAGTTATGGGAACGCGGCCTAAGCAACTTTGGACGTAATTCATCAAAACCATGTATTATAGTGAATGTAGTTTTGGCATTCATATAAATGATATTAGTCAAAATAAAACATAATTCGTTCCTTTGTCATCTTGAATGAAGAAAATAATGAATTTAATGTATTCGTATAAGGCTAACTAAATGATTGCGCGAGAAACTTGGACAAATAGAAATCGGTGGTGGTGGTAAAATAAACAACACTTTCTAGAGTAGGCCTACTGCAAAGACATGGGTAATGAGAATGACTATCGTAGGTAAAGATATAGCTGTAGCATCGGACCACAAGCAATCCTGTCTGAAGATTTTCCCAGGACTTTGCCGGGATAGATTACGAAAACCCTGGGACATTCCCGAGGGGTTGCAATGACAACTTTTTAATTGTAAACTGATATTTAATTTTGAGGTCACAATTTATATCATGATTTTGTTTTACCCTAACTTTTTAAGCCTATTGATTTCGGATTGATTTTCGTTTATTCAATTAATTAGCGTTTAAAAAACATATTTTGTAGAATAATATTTTTTCGATTTCACTATTTTCTCCCATTTTGCGATTTGGATTTTTGTAAATATTTTTTGTTTTTATGTGTCAACCACTCGGACATTCCCCCTCAACCCAACTATCCTTCCACAAATTCTTATCGATTCTACTGAAGAGCAACTATTCCTCGCACAGGTTTCCTACTAATTTTATATTATTATACTTTTTCACAAATGCGCCACCATACACCTACCTTTCAGGTGATTGTTTAGGACGAACTATTCTCGAGAAATCGTCCCATTCTTCGCGACAGTTATTGGTTATGTCCACTCTTTCACCTTCCGCACACTCCCTTTCTCTTGGGGGCGCGATTATAATCTGATTCGGATTAACTCCTATCGTCGTTGAAGGTGGTACTCGTGTAGATTGCAATCCTCTTCGTGTTGTGGTAGGGGGTGTTCGCCTAGTCGTCGCCACGTGGGGTTGTTTGGTGGGGGGTGTTCGCCTAGTTGTCCCCTCGTGGGGTTGTTTGGAGGTAGACGGTCGCGTCGTCGTCGTAGACCCCGGTCGGGACCAAGTCCTGCAACTCTTCCCTTCCGTGGCTCCACTTCCCTATCCATGGATACACCACGATGTTGACAGTACCACCCTCGGCCGGGCCCGTGTTGATCGAGATGGTTCCATCCGGCATCCGGAAGCCTCCGATTTGGTCCTGACTCCACGGTCGTCCCTCTACACCGTGGTTCAAGTTCAACCAGATAAGCAATGATAAACACAACTTTGCACAAACCGAGAAACGATTCGAAGACATCTTGTACAACTCAGCACTTCACTCGCAGAGACTGTTTGAGAATATTACGTTCTTCTGCTAGACTATATAAGTAAGCTTAAGCCTTCATCGTCGTATTTACACATCACAAACCGCAACGTCCTTATCATCTCCATACCACAGCTGAAATAACATCCGCTCGCAGTTGCTGAGGATCTTCTATTTACTGCGAATATCTTCTGGCGTAGTCATTTGTGCATTTTCTTTCAAGGAAATTGTCTGTTTGACGTGAAATGACGTTCTATTTTTAACATCTGTTCGTGGTATAGAAATACCCTTCTCTCTCCTAAAAGAAATATCATTCTTTGGGTGAAGATCATGCACAGGGCAGCGGAAGACAGTGACTACGTGATTATTAAGACGTACGCCCGATGTCGTCACGTCCTGACGGCCATACTTCTCGGAATGTACAAGGGATTTACATTATTTGCATCGTTCAATAATGCTTTTAGTGTTCGGCAAACTTGCGAAAGGTTTGGCTATGCAAATATGTAAAGAAAAGGTGTTGGACTATTTATTTATACAACGTATGTCACTCTACGAAAAGAAAGAACAAATCAATGGTGTCCAATCTATGGTTTACTATCATAACAAGGTTACTTTGAAGTGTTAGCAACAAAGCACATAATAAATTCTATTCTGGTGGGTGAGTCGTGCCCAACGAGTTGGGTCGGTGTTTCTTGTTTCAAAAACTAATCTCTGGTTGGCCACTGGTCGCTCTTCAATGGCGTTGGCTTGGTTGGGTTTCAATAGTTCCCACTGAAAATCAGTTATGTTACTCGAGTGGCTACTCTTAAAATATATACGATTTTATTTTATTGATTTATTTTTATGATGGACTATTATAGGCTCAGTTGCTCCTCTTCCTATTTTCGGTATCGCTAGTTTCTCTGATATTTTTGTTTCCATTCTTGACCCTTTGACTTCTTGACCCATCCTGGTCTCCAAGTATCGATGCTTCTAACGATCTATCACGTCAAGCCGTCACTCGATACCCCGTTTCTCATCTTCGGTCGGATAACATCTTTTCAAGAATTGCTCACTTCATATAATATTCTTATACAAGTACGGCTACATGAGAAGGCTACTTGAGCTGAGATCGTCAAAGTGGAATACAAAATATAAACAAATAGGTTCCTTTCCATTGTCTGCATCTCGGTTTTGGTGGAGGTGCCGGGTAATCGTGTGTAAAGTTTGGGTGACTAGCCCCGCCCCTTGACCCCCAGGGTCACCAAAAACATAATGCATCATAATTATTAAGGACAATGTCAACAAAAATTTGTTTTTTTATCATGAGACGACGTACAGGCGAACGAACGAAAAAGTGGTGCAGACTTCGCTCTTTAAAAGGCTATTCGACCGCGTTTTTCTATTTTTCCAAATATGCTACCAAGTCAAAATGTAGTGAATGGCTTTAAAACCTGGCTCTATTAGAAAATCAAAACTATTTTTTCAAATTTTTCTGATCGGGCAAATATCGCCTCTTCAAAATAATTTCAAACTTCAATTCGCCCAAGCACGTGCACCTTTCAACGTAGTTGTGTTTTTGTGTCAATAATTTTCAAGTGGTTTTCTAGAGGCTGACTGAAATTTTTTTTTTACAATTGTCTTTCCTGCAAATTTTTTCGTTTGGCGGTATTTTGTACCGATTTGTACCGCCAAACGAAGAAAATTCGCAGGAAAAATGTTTAAAAAAATTGATGGGTCTACACCGACTTCGATCCCTATTGGCGATCCCAATTAGTAAAATAAAACTATAAATAAAACAATAAACAAACTATAAATAAAACATAAAAATAAATAAATAAATTTAGTAAATATATACATTTTACTCATTAAAAATATTGTAAAAGTTTTAGTCGATTTAAGACTGTAGTGTAAGCCTTAACTTTTCTTAAATAGAAAAAGGACTTGAGCAATAATATGCAGTCATTCCATTGAGTATAGAACCTTTCTATACTCAATGGTCATACATATATGTAGCATCTGTGGCTGAAATTGATAAAAACATATTTCTAACTAATAGAAGTTTGGCAACTTATGAACTCTAATGACGACTCAAGGAAAGTCAAGAACATAACGTGAAAGGGGTAATGTGACCATACGTACCGTTTTGACCGATACAGCGCCGTTTTCAGAACACTTGTATCAGTGTCCCGAGAGACTCATTAAAATGACGTATTTGTACCGGTTTGCAATTTTGGGGAGAAAGTGTCCTGGCATTTTCTTAGCTACAGGGCCTACCGTGCATGGAAGGATAATGTTTTACTTTAAAAAATACACTCCTCTGATAAATACTAATAGTATAAACAATCAAGTAGTTCTTCCACTTACAAGAAGATAATTCATTTTCTCTAGGGTGTGCGAGTATTATTAATGATTTTGGTGGAGGTGCCGGGTCGCGCACGTGTGTGAAAACGTAAAAATCGTTAGGCCTATATATTTTTGGCACTACCTTACCAATGCTGATTACTTAGCCATAATAGTAACCCGAGTCTTTTGATACAAATTTATATTCTTTTTGTAAGTTATGAACTTTTTTGGGTTAGGCCTACAAATAGTAAAAATATGTCACTATAGTGATTATTTCAACATTTCCATGTAATATCACTTACTGAATGTCATAGACTAGCCGAAATAATATTTGTGCTTGATCATTAAATTAAAATGATCTAGAGAGAAGGTACATTTTAAAATCAATTAGATGTTACTCTGTCTTCACGTTTGGAGCCTACATTTAGACTAACGTCAATAGGTAAATAAAATTAATATTGTTCATATTGTAAATAATAAATATAGTCAAAGAGTATAATAGTGAAATTTAAAAAATAAGACGAAGTACTCGGACTCGAATTGGACTCGATACTCGAGTTATTTTAAATACAAGTTTCGGACTCGACTCGAACTCAAAAATCAGGACTCGCACACTACTAATTTTCTGTCATTATTTGCATTGATTTTGTTTGTAGATACTAGAAAATAAAAATGTACCAATTACACAACTGAACTACGTTTCTTTCTCGATTTGGCTACTCGGGAAACACTCCCGTAGGTGTTATTGTTAGTAACGTTTTTTATTAATAACATACCTACACTTCCTTGTAAAGACAAAGTGTATTTAAAGTTTGACATTCCATATTATACAAATCAAATGCATTTTCAAATTATATTTATTCTTATTGATTAGCCCTCATCTCATTAGTATGATGCCCTCACCTATACATTATTATCTGCTGAATGTTTGTATTTTGTTTTGTACTATAATTTTATTTTTGAACCACTAGATAAAGATTTTATGACTATACAAAAATGTACATATTTCATTCATATTTTCATGTCAGAAAGCTATTTTCTGGGCATTTGACGCAAATATATCTTTAAAAAATCGCCTCTGGCAGCTGGGGGCTCTGTCCCAGACCCCGAAATGGTCCGTGCGGTACATATGCTTAAACTTTAGTAATTGTCCCGGTTTGTAACTTTCAAAATATGGTTATCTTAGAAAGGGGATTATAATTTTGAGTAATGCCTGTGCTGTGCATGCTTATTATTACAGTACAGGAGCGACACTAGAATTTGGACATTGAGGGGGGGGGGGGCTTTAGTGCCAGTAGTGTATCCAGGAATTCATAAAGGTGGGTCCCGCCCCCCGGTCAAATTTTTTCCTTCATGGTCTGTTTTTTAAACATCTGGGCGTTCTCACAATGAACAATTTTTTATTTACCAAAGTCCTATTTTTGATCTAAAAGTTTTCTCCTTCAAGGTCATTTTGGTGAAAATCTGTGATTTTTTAAAAATGACCAACTCTGGGTTGTTAATTGGTAAAAAGAAAATAAAAACGAGGATATTATTGGGGAGGGCGCGGATTGCAATTGGGGGGTGCGCACGCCCCTCCAAAATCCCCTAGTGGCGCTACTGCTTATTAAGTTCTATACGCATTTTCAAACTAATTCCCATATGTCTATTTACTTGTTTTCCAATGGTATTTTCAGTATGTAAATAATAAAACAAATATTTCTTCAGTAGGCATGTCATTGATTTTGAGGTGGTCTTAGTTTGTTTTTTTTTCGAAATTTTAACAACACTTCGAAGCGATATTTGATGAAATGCACAATAGTGTGCAAGAGATGTAATTGGGCAAAATATAATATTTAATTAAATTGTGAGAAAAGAGGACATCCCCTCGTGAGTAAACGAGTAAATAAAGTAAAAAAAGAATCATAAACATACCACACGGCACACACCTATAGCGTAGAGCTATTTGTCAAAATCCCACGATTCCCGGCATTCACCGTTTGGGGCGTGATCGAAGCCATCGGCACACTCAATCGGCGGCGCTACGATGATACTGGTTATCACGAGGCCCACCGCCGGCGGTGGCGATGAGGAGACGCCAGGAGGAGGTGGCGCTACCGGTTTACCCTCCTTCTTGAGCGGTGGCGCCACCGGTTTACCCTCCTCCTTCTTGAGCGCCGACCAGGCCCTCGCGTCCACAACTACCACCACCAAGACAACGAGAACCGCCGCACGAAACATGGCAACACCGTGCGTTTCAGACACCTCACTCGCAATAACTCAAGACGTTTAATAATATCTCCTTTATAAAGGATCGCGAGGTTCGTGACGCAAGCAAGTAATAAGTGGGTGCCGCACCTGGAAAAGTATTGAGTAAATAGTATTGTCTGAGATGTCTGTTTATGCGATGCGTTGTGTACACACGACCAAGGCTCTCTTTGCAAGTGTTTGGGTTATATTTTTATACGTCGGCTTTTAAGTAACGCACGTGTCGTTCAAAAGAATTAACCAAGTGGTTTATCGAAATTAATGGTAATAAATGTTCAATTTGCAGATAGTATGTCAACAACAAACTATAAAGAGGATTTTATTTTATTGGTAAAGATCAACATTTTATTGCCGTTGTCTGAGGTACCGGTAGCAAACCATAACAAGAACAACGGGATCCGTACCATAAATTTATAAACAATGTTGCATGATGATGTGAAACGTCGTTTCTGCAAATGATACTAAAAATAATAAAAATTGTTAAAAAAGATACTATCCTATGTGTGGAGGTCCGACTACTTCTGGACTAGGGCCTCCTAACCATGTGCCGGTAAAATTGAATCCTGGTATATAAGATTTTTTTTTATTTGACCCATGTTTTTTGTTAAATTTAAAAAAAATACACTTTTCCCCATGCCAATGGGACAAAAAGTGAATTTTTGCGAGAAGATTGAAAATACAAATCTGCGAAAAAAGGCTAAAAATGGGAAAAATTCGTAAAATTATGTTTTTGCGGAAATTTAATAAATCTCTAGTATTAATATTATTTGAGGTACAAAAAATGCAAAAAATTAAAAAAATTCAGAAAAAATCTAGATTTAGAAATGTATTTTGAATTTAAAATTTTACTTAAATGAAGCTTTAATTCAAAAGACCAAATTTCCCAAAATTTCTGAAATAACGGGATTTAAATTTTTTGAAAAACACTAACAACCTTAGAAAAAATGAACTTTGAATTTAAACTAAATTAAGAAAAAATGATCTCGGGTCTGAAAGAGATATAGATGGTTTGATATTTTTAATCTGCCATTGACAGTGACCATTCACGTCCCTCTTTAATTGACAATTGGTATATTAGTTGCAATCACCTTAGTTTGATCATGGAGTTTGAATAGTACTGTCGTTTGATGAAAACCTCGAACTAACTTTTCAATCAGGGTAACCGGATGGGGTGTATCTTCCGAATCAGAACAACACGCATTACGCATGATCTTGATCCACCTCTGTCGATTCATTTGATGTTTGTAGTTACAATAATTCCAGTCACAAACAAAATTATACACATAACAATTTCTTTTACACATATTCTTAAGCATAATACGATAAATTAAAATTATTATTTAAAAAATTATGTCTTGTAATTGTGATTTTACGTTTGATCCTAAAAATTTTGATTATTCGCATTTTGGTGATTTAAAAAAATGCTTTAACCTGCTTATTTCAACTTCACATACTAGAGCATAGCACCAATCTAAAATTACTAACTTAAAATAACCTAAACAACAAACTATTTAAAAAACTATGATTGTCTTGAAACTGTCCAAAAATATACACTTAAAATCGCCAAAATTTGCGTCCCGAAATTACACCCTTTCTTGGTAATCTGCGTGTTTGACTGAGTTCAAAAAACAAATCGTGTGTTTATTTAAGAGCAAGGGCAGGTAAATTTTCTGACCAAAATCCTCCATGATCAAGGGGCATTTGAAGAGCGTCGCAATGTTATTTCGGGATTGCATACTAAGCTCGAAATGAACAAGTTTGACCTTTTTTTCAGGTCATGGTGAACACAATTTTATTCTTTTACTCGGTAAATTCATAACCAATAAGTCTGCATGGTTTTTTTCCCGGTTTAGCGGGGGAATATTTTGATGGAGAACGCGAGTGTGAATAATATGCTATTTTCAAATACAATTTTATTAATTTTTTAAAACCGTTCTTTTTCTATAAGCTTAATGTATTCGTCATCAACTATCAGCGGAAGGGTCCATACCACAACAAAACCAACAGCTATCTGCTTATCACCAGTCAAGGGCAGGCGGAAATATTGTAAAGTCCAGTTGGCAGTTTCACTGCGCAGACAAAAGAGATAATCTGTGGTTTGACTCTAGAGAGAGGAAGTGATGCTCATTGCACCGGACAGTGACTTGACAACAATCTTGCGCGTGTCAGCTCACACGTCTCACCTCTGTACTGCATTGCACCGTTTTCTACTCGCTCTAAAGACAGGGGTTCCTTCATTTACCAATTTGTGTCCACTTCTACCCCCACGCCCCCTTCATAAAAAAAATAATTACGAGCCCTATCTAGAGCCCTATCAACTGCGGAGGAAAAGTTTTTTATGGTAATTTATTGGAACATAAATAACTTTGAAACAAAGCTAATCTTGCTTTGATAGGCACAGTTAAACTACACATTTAGATAATGTGTCGGCAGTTCCGTCTTCTGCCGCTGGCGCCACCAGACGGTGCGCCTGATAAAACGCACTATATAGGCAACACCGCAACAC
This sequence comes from Sweltsa coloradensis, assembly GCA_024449915.1. Classification (NCBI taxonomy): domain Eukaryota; kingdom Metazoa; phylum Arthropoda; class Insecta; order Plecoptera; family Chloroperlidae; genus Sweltsa; species Sweltsa coloradensis. The sequence continues at coordinate 159,969 of JAMZAV010002653.1, forward strand.
AAATACATTTATTTCTAAAACACACCTGCGGAATGCATAACATATAATTTGAATTAAGAACACGCTCAAAACAAGAATTCTTCTAATTACCGTATATGTTGGCATTGTCGTGTGTTATAAATTTGTATTGCCGATTTCTCGATTATTTATTTTCGATTATGTAAGTGAACTACATAAAAATGTAGCTTAGGTCACATACAACACAAAAATAATACCTATTTATAATAACATCTACAACACAACACTTGTGCAATTAGTTATTTGCGTATCATTAAAATGATTTCTTAGCAGCAATACATACCTTATTCGCATCGTATTATTTATGTATATTGTACATAGTTATATTTTTAGATTGCATATTAGACGCATTCTCATCGATGTGGATATACTGTATTAATAATAATATTCCTGCATTCACCATTAATGTTCTTCGTATCAACAGCTATCCCTTTGCAGTGTTTAAAAATTCATAGTAAAATGTATATGAAATAAAATATTGTAATAGGGCACATTCATAACATATTCTAAACCGAATTCTCCCTCTCCCCCAACTTTTAAAGGCACCTAACTTATAATCGAATATCGCTGCTGTCTATTGATTCATAGATTTGATCAAGACCTCAGACCATAGGACAACAGTCTGTTGTTAGCCTATAATGACGTTTTCTGCCCGACCCTTGGTTTATAGTAGCAGGCCTATACAAGTGCTACTCTAATGGAGTGTGTCTCCTCTACGTCCGGGGTGGGTGAATATTAGAGTACTCTCAACCGAAAAGAGTCGTACCCCTTCTTTTTAAATCCAAGAACTGAATGATCGGACGGTGACAAAGTCGACTTACTAAGGACCAATATCAGCCGAGCGCCGCGTTCCCGGTGGGGTGGTGCTTGAGCGCCCCACCCCCAAATCCCAGCCTAGATGTTATATTCTTATAAAATCACCTAGGTTTACGCAAAAAATTAATTCATCTATTATATTTTCTTTTTTTTCCGTTCAGCAAAGCCCCTTAACTGCTTCTAAAACACATAAAAACCGCTTTAAACAATACGTATTTTTCAAAATTTGCCTGCGCGCTATTGTGGGGGCACCCTCTCCATTGCGTTGTTCGTCCAAGCCCCCCCCCCGATATACATTTCAGTATACGCCATGACTCAAGGACATTAGTTGCATATTATGTAACCATATGTAACTATGTATGGAAGAATGCACTTTTCCTGGTAAAGTTTCGCCCCCTGGAAAAATGACTTCCGACGCGCCTGAATACATACCTTATTCGCATCGTATTATTTATATGTATATTGTACATAGTTATATTTTTAGATTGCATATTAGACGCATTCTCATCGATGTGGATATATAACTATTATAATCTTCCTGCATTCACCATTAATGTTCTTCGCAAATACATGCCCTTTGCAGTGTTTAAAAAATCATAGTAAAATGTAAATAAAATAAAATATTGTAATATGACATACTCATACCGAATTCCAGCCCCCAACTTTTAAATATCGCTGCTTCCTATTGATTCATAGATTGTATTAAGACCTCGACCATAGGACAACAGTCTGTTGGCCTATAATGACGTTTTCTGACCGACCATTGATTTATAGTACAGGCCTACAAGGCTACCTTATGGAGGATGGTCCCCCCGTCTAGGTTCGGGGTGGGTGAATACTTCCAGAGCTTACCTCTTATGCTCATTGTATACAAAGCGAAAAAAAGAGGACGTTGTCGGAAAACTTCCCCCTTTCTTTTTACTATCTCCTCGACGACGACGACGACGACAGTGAGAATGACATCACGGACGGTGACAAAGACGACCACGACGTGGGAGCCAATCCCTCATTAACCCCTGCCTCCTCCTTGCCCCCCCCCCCCACCCCTCGCTAGCTTGCCCCCAGCCAGATTTCGTAATAGGCCACAGGCCTCTCCCCCCCTAGGCCACATACCCTCTTGCTCCCCTTGCCTTAGTCTGGTTCTGACCAGCACAGCCCTGCCCTCCCCATGTTCCCCCACGTCTCCCCTTACACCCATCACTCCTGGAAAAAATAATAACCATCGGGCACTTAAGTAACTAACTTATGGAGATTGTCTTACCTGAAATCAGCCTAAGAAGAAAAGTAATCATCTGTGTCTATGCTGTCCCACGGCTGCCGACAAACTCCTATCGCGTCCCTCCTCTCTCCCTCGGGGCACTTGAACAGCGTCCGATAGAAGTATTTCGACCGGGCCCACCATGAAGTTGGGGCGGCGACGGGGGCGGGGGCGGGGGGCACCTCCATCTCGTCGCTCGGCGGCACGTAGTCCACGTACCTCGAGAAGATCATCGGTGTGCCGATAGCCAGCACCTTGTCGCCGTCGAAGGAGGGACGTTGCTTCACGTGGTGGTGCGCGACGATCGGGATACTGCGCTCCGCCGTAGGGGGGTACGTCGGGTATCCCTGGACGCTCAACACCGTGACGACGACCATCAACAACCAGCAACACACTCTAGCCATGATCAGGGTTCAAGAATAAGCTTACTCCCTTTATCGTTCCGTTACAATACCTTGGTTTTCACGAGGACTACAACCATGTAGTAGCTACACCTCAACTAGGAAACTGCCTCGGTTGATGTTTCTGTTCACTTTGATAGGCGTTTTTAATCCAAGAGTGGAGTTGAACGGATATGTGGCGAAAAAACCACGAAGCCTTGCGGTATTGTTCAGCCACTTCGAACGTGTTATCGTATTGACACCTTCGTATTTGGACTGCAATGTAATGAAATGGGCGTGCCAAATACATGGCGTGATAATATTTCGCAGAATGAAGGTGAGCCATTATTCTTCGGTATAGTTGTGGATGTTTGCTCAAGATTTGCTAGGTTGTGTAAATCTAAATGTCCCCGCCTCAAGGGGACGAAGTCCTTGGGAAATACTGCCTTCTTGAGGCAATGTCGACTCGCTCCCAGGCGTGTTTTGAGCATGTTTTGAGGTTCCCCGAATGTCCGCCAGGAGATTCAGTGGACCTTGACAAATGTTTTTTTTATGGTAACTTAAATATCAAATTTTCGTTTCGTTTGTCTCTTTTTTGGGACCCATCCTAGTCTGGGCCCGGGTTAGAATTTGGGCTAGAGCAAGTATCTGCAGATGTAAAAGGTGAGAAAACAGTCATGTCCAGTATTTTTTTAACGGGAGTTACGTTTTCTCCTGATGTTTGAGTCAGTGGAGGAGAGTGGCACTAATAATTTCCACCGACAGTGTTGGCTCGGGCGCTAAGCGCTCGACTCTGATTCGGGAGGTCCCGGGTTCGAATCCCGTCGAGACTGGCAATCCTGACTGAAGTTTTTTTCCGAGGTTTTCCTCAGTCGTTAAGGCGAATGCAAGGGATTGAGTCCTCTTACACAGCCCTCGGACATCCCTTCACAATTTCCTATCCGCACATACCTAGTTCACCTAAAGAGGGGCTAATTGCACCCTATAACAGGTTTCCCACGGTAAAAAAAAAAAATACTAATCTCCTCTATGAGTTGACGCCCTTGACTTGGCTCGATTGCAATAATTTCGTATTTCTCGTTTTACATGCAACGAAATCGAAACATCACCTGACAGAAAACTTACCTATACCTATTTCTCGTACACATACCTTTTTCATTTATGTTACTAATATTTTCCTGCGAGTCATCAAAGTCCGTATAACATGCTAATTTTTGGTCGATGTCTATACATGTGACCAAACAAACTAAAGTTTGAAAACAAGTCATTTACGAGGAGAAGCATCACGTTCTGAATATGCACACGAAAATGTATATTGATCGATGTAAAATGTAGATCGCACATTTTTGTCTAGAATCGAGGCGTTTTTTGCTACTTTAAACGATGTCACATACACAATGCTGATCATTTTACTCGCATTCAAATCTCAAACAATTTTAGTCGCATATAGTATTAAATTGTAATAATACATTTTATGTAAAAATGTATTATGAAGTCATCTTTCCACCAATAAACTTTTCCATTAATTGATTATAGAATGTAAACAAAAAGTAAATTCAATTTTCTAGAATTTAGAATCTGTCAAAATGGTCAAAAACGCCCAAATAACTACGCATTTTGATTTATGATACATATTGAAAATCTGATATGATAGGAGAGTCATAATATGTCCTTCATTATCAATTATGCCAAGTTGTATTCAGATGTAATAATTTATGAAGGCCCTTCCCGCTTCACGTTCTCCCTATCTCGCCCAATGTTATTTGTCTAAAAACATACACTAGTAAAAACATATCTGAACTCAAGATAACGCGTTATCCCTTGCACGAGGTTCTGCATTAGGATAAGATCTATGCTTGCAGTTGCATGCCCTTGAGAGGATGACAAATAAATAATTTGTTTATTAAAAATACACCGAACATGAGTTAAATATAGTCAAATAGAAACTTTTGCTAAAATCCGCGTGAAAAGATACAGAAAATTCGATCTATAGCTTCTCTTCTCTTTAAAATAATCGTTTATTTAAGTCTTCTGACTTTATTCGTTTGTATTTTTTTCAGTAAGCAACGTTTTGTGCTCAATTCTGGCAGGGGAATGTCAACTGTTCTTCACGTTATTGTGTCACATTTCTTTATCGAGTCTTAGGGATATATACATAGTAAATAATATACACAGTGGTATGAGTACACAAATAAAACAACACAAATATAACGTGATTTATTTGATTTATTTACAAAAAGCAAAGATCCTTGCTTTGCTAGATAATCTCCCTACGCATTTTATATCATCAAAGACAGGAACGGGACACGTTTGAGAAACATTATTACTTTTTCATACTAGCCAAGAATATAATATGAATATGTAAGTATACAATATGTTCTTTTATAATATAACATAATATAATACACTGTATCATTAACAAACATCAGCTGTTAATTTCAAATGGAAGTGTCTACATAAAATCATGTAAGCTTTATATTATACGTTGGCTTCTGCGTCATATTAAAATGAGATTTATTTAAAAAATAATTTCATTCTTAATTTAAACTATACCTTATTTTTTAAAATCACGTTGTGTTTGATGATTTTCATTTGATGAAATTCCGTTATTTAATTTTTTATTGGCCTAGCCGATAATGACAAAGATAAGAACATGAGTTTCATATTGTAAATATTTTTTGAACACATATCATTCGGTGATTTTCATAGCACTGTTTAGAATAACTTAAAATTATATATCATATGCCCCAAAGTTTCATAATCAAATAATTAACTTGTTGTATCTACCGTACGCATACACCTTTACCATATTTGATATTAGAAGATAATAAGGAACGTATTTCTTCTCTTTATTGAAAACAATATGGGCAGGATTTATTTATCTATCTGTTCTAGTATGGTACGATTACACTTTGCATTTGCATTGCAAATGTAAATACTTAACTTACCGTATGGACTCTAAATAATAATTTATTATATATTGTTATTTATAATAGATTATTTTATAATTATGTCAGACACGAACGAAACAGAAGTCAACTAACTAAAGCCCAATCACAACCACTTTAGCTGAAGATTATCAAACGGCTAGCTCTTCAACTGTAGAAGTTTGTTTATTTTTCGCACAACAGGCTACAAATTTCAGAATGTTCTCAACACTATGACACATCTCCAGTATAAAGTAGGCCAAAATTAGTTCACCGGAAGTTGGTCAAAACAAAAGACTAACGCAAACTTGTGAAAAAAACCTAAAACACACTTAAATATCTATATCTTTGGCATTTTATGGGTTAGAGTCTTGAAATTGGTCTTAAAAGTTGTGAATTAACAACGTCTATTAGAATTTGCAAACAAAATATCAAAATATTGTATTTTAAGAGTCGAAAATTAATAAAAAGTGTCAAAAATTACAGTAAAAAATGATTTACCGCACTTTAGTTCAATTTTAAATGCATTTATTGTTGAAATACCAAAAAATATTTGCATTGCTATTTAGCCTGATTCTTTGGCTAAAACATTGTCGCTGGTCGAACTCTGGAACGTGAACTTCATAGCATCGTTTTTATTATTCCCCGAGTTTCGGTGCAGCTCCCGCGGCGCTAACCAGGCACAAGGAAGTGTTATTTTCGGGGTACCGATATAGGTAAATAGTGCATTAAATCGGAAATGGTTTACTTTAAGTCAATGCGGTTAGTGTAGAAATATTTAGGAAGGCTTACTATTGAAGTATATTATATTTTCATTTGAGAAAAACGGCACATATACCTTTATTATGGTATTGCCGGTAATTAATAAGAAAATGCGATCTTTCCAATGTTTAACGGAATGGTTCTTGAAACTTATCAAATCACTGAGACCACGATATTATAGCTATCGAAATACCAAATACACAGTTATAAAGGTATATGCATCTTCTCCATGTTGCATCAAACCATATGCATCTAGGGTTATTGATTGTCATAATAGGCCAATATTAGTGAAGCACCGTAATTCATGGAATGTTCTATCATTTTATTTGCCGTAAATAATACTAAATATTTTTTTACAAGATGGCGGACGAAGATCAAAGTCTGAAATTTTTGTCGGTTTAAGGCATCAATGGTGGGGATATTGAGAAGAAAAAAATATTTTTTTCGTGAAAAACTTTAAAGAATAAAAAATAAAAACACAAAATTTCCAAGTTTTTTAATTTTGTATTTTGTTCTTTTGGTGCAATTTTTGGTTCATTTTCTAAAAATAATCCCCAACTTTTGAGAAATAAACCTTTTCTCATACCAGCATTAGGTAATGACATTATAAATAATGTTAACTTGGTCAGTTCAAGGGCGCCGAAATCGTTGCGGTATGAAGTATGTTCGTTTTAAAAAACTCTTAGAAAATGTAGTAAGAGGCGGGTAGTTATAAATTCCTTTTTTTAAATGGCTTTTACCCTCAACATTAATATTATGTACTAGTGCGATGTTATATTAAAATGGTTAAAATGGAACGTATGCTAATTTTTAATTATACTTTTTATTTTGTATTTAAGTTTCAATGACCAATATGGGTTAATTATATTGTTTATGTCCAAGGATGTATTTTACATTAATATTTACTATGGCGGCTGGCACAATGAAAATGTTATTATATATATGAGGCAGTCTTTCAATCGAACAGTCTGCTCATGAAGGCAACTTGCTTGTTTCAAATTGTTTATCATAAAAATAAATTGGTTCTAGAGATGCGTTCGCGTTCGACTGTCTAAATGTAGAAGCAGGGTATACTAAATACTTAACACCTTCTGCAGCTCAGCATAAGTATAAGGTGACCAGACGTACCGGTTTGACCGGTACAGTAGCGTTTTCAGAACACTTGTACCGGTGTCCCGAGAGACTCATTAAAATGACGTATTTGTACCAGTTTGCAATTTTGGGGAGAAAGTGTCCTGGTATTTTCTTAACTATACCGTGCATGGAAGGATAATGTTTTACTTTAAAAATACACTCCTCTGATTAATACTAATAGTAGAGACAATGAAATAGTTCTTCCACTTTCAAGAAGATAATTAATTTTCTATCGGGGTGTGCGAGTATTATTAATGATTTTGGTGGAGGTGCCGGGTCGCGCACGTGTGTGAAAACGTAAAAATCGTTAGGCCTATATATTTTTGGCACTACCTTACCAATGCTGACTACTTAGCCAGTAACCTGAGTCTTTTGATACAAATTTATATTCATTTTGGAAGTTTTGAACTATTTTTGGGCAAAAATAATAAAAATTCGTCACTATTATGTTAGTTTCAACATTTTCATGTAATATCACTTACTGAATGTCATAGCCTAGCCCTAATATTTGTGCTTGATGCTTGACCATTAAAATGATTTAGAGAGAAGTTACATTTAAAAATGAATTGGATGGTACTCTGTCTTCACGTTTGGTGCCTACATTTAGACAAACATCAATAAATAAAATTAGTATTGTTCATATTGTAAATAATAAATATAGTGAAATTTTAGAAATTAAACGAAGTACTCGGACTCGAATTTGGACTCGATACTCGAGTTATTTTAAGTACACGTTTCGGACTCGACTCGAACTCAAAAACCTGGACTCGCATATAGTGCCATAATAAATTTTTATCGTGGGAAACCTGTTATAGTGTGCAATTAGCCCCTCTTCAGGTGAACTAGGTATTTGCGGATAGGAAATTGTGAAGGGATGTCCGAGGGCTATTTTAGAGGACTCAATCCCTTGCATTCGCCTTAACGACTGAGGAAAACCTCGGAAAAAACCTTCAGTCAGGATTGCCGGTCTCGATGGGATTCGAACCCGGGACTTCCCGAATCAGAGTCGAGCGCTTAGCGCCCGAGCCAACACTGTCGGTCATTATTAATATGTGTATGACTTACTAACTATCTGTATGTGTGTGTTCGTTGCGCAATTGTCAAATCGTTGAATCGATTTTGGTAACATTTTAATTCAAATTACTTGAGAAATTGTGTCTTTTCCCAATCTACAAACGTACTAAGAACAAAATGTTTGATTTCACGTTATAAAAAATCGCCTAATTTATGTATACCGAGTTTGTTGAAAGTTTCACCCAATATCCGGGACCAATATTGAAGAAGCTGTTTCAACTTGTACAAAAAATGTCACCAATATATCGACTGGCGCTGCCTTCGCCCTGAAAAGACTAGTTATTTGGAGTTCCAAGAAACGGTAACTGCGGAACTTCTGGAACAACAACATCATGTCCCGTCTGAATGGCACACTGCAGAAAGACGGTGCCGTCACCGCTTCGTTTGCAAGGACGCCATTTCGTTGAGATGATTCCTCCTACTGGCAATGAGCAACACCCGTCGCGTAGATGTGTAGTATGCAAGAAGCATGGCAGTCGGAAGGAAACTAGCTACATGTGTCCTGACTGTGATGACATCGCCCTGTGTATTTTTCCGTGCAACAAGACCTACCACACCATAAAGACTTCTAGGCTTCTGTGGCTTCTCTCGTCATAATATACTATCGCATCATATCTATGCTTGCTCGTAGTACGCATGAACTCTAGTGGTTATGTCTTTCCACAAATGTATTTTTCTCTCTTAGTAGGGGCCTATGCTCGTATTATTTCTGACAGACAATACGCTTGAACTCTGGTGGTTTAACCTTTCCACAAACAAAAAAGACCCCATTTCGGTTTTAAAAAAGGCCCCATTTTGGTTGACTCCTTGGCGTTGGTTATGGGGCTTTTTACTAACTACCAACCACATTGAAATAATAAATAATTCATTTCTTGTTCAACGTTTTTTAATGTGTTTCCCTGCCATTTTATTTTAGTGTAAGTGCTCCTTTATTTCTAATTAAGATTTTTAGGTTTTTGTTGGGTTTTAGATAGTCTGGTTGGTGACTCAAAAATAATTATTCATAACCTTAGGCCTATTGCATGCTGGAAAATGCTATAATTGATTTACTAAATATATGTCTGTATTTTATTTTAATCGTTTCATTTATTTAGGTGACATAAGCAAGACCTTACAAATAAGTCATGCTTTGATTTGGTTGACCTAGTGGCTGGTTTAGTATATATAGGTGGGGAAAGATTGATAAATTTTAGCAATGCATGCCATGTGCTAAATAAGAGACTTTTTTGAACAAGTAAATTGTTAGAAATAAAACATGTTGGACTATTCACTGTTCTTTATATTATTACAAATAAATTAAATTCGTAGTCAACAATAGTCCAACGTGTTTTATTTCTAACTGCTAAAAATATCTTCAATTGTAGTTGGGGATTATTATTAGAAAATGAACCAAAAATTGCACCAAAATAACAAAATAGAAAATTCCAAAACTTGAAATTTTTGTGTTTTTATTTTTTATTCTTTAAAGTTTTTCACGAAAAAAAATAATTTTTCTTCTCAATATCCCCACCATTGATGCCTTTAACCGACAAAAATTTCATACTTTGATCTTCGTCCGCCATCTTGTAAAAAAATATTTAGTATTATTTACGGCAAATAAAATGATAGAACATTCTATGAATGACGGTGCTTCACTAATATTGGCCTATTATGACAATCAATAACGCTAGATGCATATGGTTTGATGCAACATGGAGAAGATGCCTATACCTTTATAACTGTGTATTTGGTTTTTCGATAGCTATAATATCGTGGTCTCAGTGATTTGATAAGTTTCAAGAACCATTCCGTTAAACATTGAAAAGATCGCATTTTCTTATTAATTACCGGCAATACCATAATAAAGGTATATGTGCCGTTTTTCTCAAATGAAAATATAATATACTTCAATAGTAAGCCTTCCTTAATATTTCTACACTAACCGCATTGACTTAAAGTAAACCATTTCCGATTTAATGCACTATTTACCTATATCGGTACCCGAAAATAACACTTCCTTATGCCTGGTTAGCGCCGCGGGAGCTGCACCGAAACTCGGGGAATAATAAAAACGATGCTATGAAGTTCACGTTCCAGAGTTCGACCAGCGACAATGTTTTAGCCAAAGAATCAGACTAAATAGCAATGCAAATATTTTTTGGTATTTCAACAATAAATGCATTTAAAATTGAACTAAAGTGCGGTAAATCACTTTTTACTGTAATTTTTGTTAATTTAAAATACAATATTTTGATATTTGTTTCATTTAATAACGTTGTTAATTCACAACTTTTAAGACCAATTTCAAGACTCTAACCCATAAAATGCCAAAGATACAGATATTTAAGTGTGTTTTAGGTTTTTTTCATAAGTTTGCGTTAGTCTTTTGTTTTGACCAACTTCCGGTGAACTAATTTTGGCCTACTTTATACTGGAGATGTGTCATAGTGTTGAGAACATATTCTGAAATTTGTAGCCTGTTGTGCGAAAAATAAACAAAATAATCCGAGCTCGGCTGATAATCTTCTAATACTTAGAAAGCCGCTAAAATAAACTTAAATAACGTAACGTACGAAACACATAAGGACTTAAGTCTATTAGTGGTGACGCCACAGCAACTGTTGCCCCTAGCAACGAATAAGTTGACTCTAAACAAACTGTATGGTCCCTGCTGCACCAAAATACAACAATACCGTACTTAATAGGCTCATAGCTTGAACATAAACACAAAAATAATAAACGTTGCCCCTTGGTATAAAATTTTACTAGTACAGGCCTTCTCCCAATGATATTTAACATCTATAGTAGGCTAGATCCCCAGTCTCCAATACGTCCGCACAGGCGCGAGCGGAGCAAATTGACCTTTTCAAGATGGCGATTTGGTGCTTCAATGCTTTACATTATGTTTTAAATGAGATTAAGTATTTTTCTGGATTGTTTGATATGGTTTTAGCTTGTGAAGCATGGGAATGCACAAACAGAAACAATAAGAAGTTATTGCATAAGAGAATTTAGTAATCATTTGGTGTTAATGGCTAATAATATGATAACAATATGCTCACCTGTCAACCTGACAGCCATTTTGAAAAATATTTTGGCTACAAATCGCTCCCATCTATTTTAACATGCAAACTGACCTTTTCAAGATGACTTCAAATTGTCACGGAAGTGGACAATGACTGGGCGGGATCTAACCTACTATAGATGTTAAATATCATTGCCTCCTCCTATGTTTTGATCATGAAGTTACTCGAACTTTAGATGCCTTCATAAGTTATTTTATTAAGTAAACCTACAAATTAGGTCTTAAATATATCTTTGAGAGACTTAGTCGAAAATACTATTCGTTGGTTGCAATATAGGAACGAAACCGACTTGTTTCGAGTTCAAACTTAGTGTTGATATGCGTTACCATGGGGCGGCCAAGTTGCATGACGTCATACTTATATTAATCTATTCATATTCACTAAACGAATAATATGATGATGATTAATATGAGACGTTAGGCAATATCCAATCAATCAATCACTAAACGAAATATTGTTTCACAGCCTACATAATGGACTGGTGGTAAAGACGACAATAGGTCAAACAAATCATGAGATTGGTCGTCTTGAAGACTTGGCCATAAGGTTGCTTACGTACCTAAAAAAATCATTGTTAAGCTAACTTTTCAGTACGTACGTAGTGCACGTTAGTTGAATGTGAGCCACACCACTAAAATCAAGTGTTCCGACAGTCTTCATCTAATTTTAAATGAGGTCATGGATAAGTAAAGTGAAGAAGATCATACTATTCATAAAGCAATGAATGTTGCCATGACGACTTCAATCAAAGTCGAAGTCTACGTCTTCCACTCGTCTCCACTTCCCGGTTTGATCCCTCCGAATGGGGAATCCCTCACTGTCTCTCGGATCGTTTACGTCCGGTGCTCGGATGATGCTCCTCGCGGCTATCATCGGTCCAGCTTCCACAGGGCCGGCCTCACCTGCCTCACCTAGCGGGCCACTCGGCGGAATCTTCAGGCCTTTAGACTCGGTCTCCGCGGGAAGTTTCCCCCGAGGCTTCCCCACTGGACTTCCCCCCTTCTCGTCTTTCCCCGCCACTGCAGTCTTAGGTTGCTTGTTGTTAGATTGCCCCATTATTTCTCCGCTTGCTGCAATCTGCGTACATGAACAAAACAAAATGAAAACTACTATTTGCATGTTTTAAATTAATTTTCTTCTCAAACTTATTGGTAGACAACACAGCCAAATATGGTTCGAAACACGGATAGGCATGGCATTAAATAATGCTAAGCTGCTTTCAAAAACATTTTCGTGTAAATGACTAACGACTAAAAAAATGACTAAATTACGAGCTTTAAATTAAGTTCATTGAATAATTGGTCTTCGCTTGTTGGCGATACGATTTCAAATGAACAGTGATTAGCGACAAAAGTAAAGCACTGATAACATCTCAAATCTTAGTCAAGTTGTGAACCGAAACACCATTCTTGATTACAAATTCCGATTTCACTGTTTAAAGTCTATTTCACTAAGGATTAACATCATAACTTTAATCACTTATCAGTTGAGTAGCATGACGAATATCCTCTTTTATCGCTGGCACCGCTTAGCCTTCAACGCGGGCACAAACGGTTTATGTGAGTAACAGTTATAAGCGTCCAGATTCCTACTCTTAGAATAGACACATCCCAAAGTGAATTATAATCAAACAACACAGACTTCCACAAAAGAAGATATTAATAATATGCAGGCTGAGAAATCTTGTGTGCGGACACTGTTTATACTCTCCACACTGGAGGTAAATAAATGAACAGTCACAGAATCGTATCTCGTTACGCATTTGGGTTTTATCGCCCATACGTGTTACGTTTGCGTCATACATCGGAATGTCGTTGCAAGAACTTGCCTATCTAAAGTGATTACAATGGCGTGACACACTCAAATAACAAAAAACACATTTTACTTAGAATACCCGCGGTAGGGTAGACGTCAGATTTGCCCTTAGTTCGGGATTCCCTGCACAACTCCAAAAACATTTGTCGTATACGGTTGTATAGCATTTTTTTCAAGTGTCATTTTAGAGCGTTTTGTTGCATTTATGTTTATGCCACCTTAAAAAACTGACGTATGAAGTTTTTCATATTTTTATTTCAAAATGATGTCATCAAGGTTGAATTAATATCAACTGAATAAAATTGTGAAAAAGAAATTATAGGTATACTATAGGAAATAAAATAAAATAGGACTTTGAAGCATCTATTCACAAAACGTTATTTTCACGTACCTTTTGTCACGAGTCATAACCGAGAATAACCTTGGTATAAAACTTCTCAGTTAGGACTGCTGGGAGCTAATATTGGACCGACGACCTATCGAATCCCAAAGACAGAATGTGCAAAATTTGGATTTGATTTTGAAATTTTGATTGCTTAACGTCTCTATTAATGCACTAAGGGTATATATTACTGCCCTTCGTATGTGCCACCGCGGACGGCATCGAACCCACGTCCTCGTAGAGCCACACTCCGGACCACTGCCCTGATCGTATGTGCCACCGCGGACGGCATCCACAAATATAAACATTATTATTGCATATAAGCGATTTTTTTCTCCCAAAATTTTCAATATTTTATTGTACATCGTAATTGGTCAGCAAAATCATAGTTCACTATATTCCATATTATCATACACTCTATCCTTGTCAACCAATACACATATTTTTAGATTGTTGTGTCTGCACTTATGTAATTAGATTTATTTAGTTGTCCTCCTTTGTCAATCAGTTTTTTAACTGAATAGGATAGACGTTTAATAAATAAATAAACAAAATATGGAAGGAAATTAATAAAATCGAAAACTATCTATGAATGTTGATTTAAATTATTTCGAGTAAAGAACTGTAGCACTCTGTTCGAGAGACACAGATTTAAACAAACACATAAGAGAAGATAATTTACAAACAATACTTACTATTATGTAATTGTGAAATTCTAATGTGAATATGTGTACATCTAGTGTGAATGTATGATTTGCACATTTTTGCTACTTTTAAATAATACGTTCATATATGTTCATATTTAATAATCCCAAAAGTCAGCATATAGTTAAAGCAAAGTCTAGACTAAGTTGACTTAACAGAAAGTTTATGATAATCAATTAAACCTAGTTTAAATATGGCATGGCTAAGTGCTTAAGCGTCTTCTTAGAATCGTAATGCCATATAAACAGCTTGGTCTATTACCGTCTTTGTTTGACTCTGTGGTAGCTGGGGGTGCTGACTTTCACGGTCCAAGGTCATTCCAAGACAAATATAACACATAGGTCAGTGTAATTATACTTTGATATCAAACAAATAAACCTTTTTCCTCCGACTACAATAATAGACTCTGTACTGTCAACCGTTTATGTAGTTTGTAAAACTTAAGAAAAAGGTTTTGCATGTGATCCAGCCAGCAGTTTATACCAAAGGGAAAGGAATAAGTCTGCTCCGTATATAACGTGCTGAACGATATGGAATTCATAATGGCTTATAATTAGTAATTGGGCTCTTAATAGGAGCAAGAGGAACGATACCGATTTTGTTGTTAAATTTTGCAAACGTTTTAAACTAAAAGTAAGTTTTTGGATGAGCGAAGCGAAGACTTCAATTTCACTGACCCCCCAAAAAATTTAGCTCGGGTGTTTTTTTTGTTTGTTTTGTTTGTTTGTTTTGTTTTTTTTTTTGTTTTTCCGTCTGTTTGTTCGCTCTCTACCGGGCAAACGGCATATGCGATCTTGATGAAAATTTGACAGGACCTTCGTTTCTCTGAACTTAGACTTGCTACATTTTTGGGTACAATCGAAAAATATTTCTCGTGAATATCGTACTTTTACGATTTTTTTTCGATTTTTAGTACGACATTTTCATGACATTTGGGCCGATTCAGACCAAACGGGTGGGGCTACAACGTTCAGATTTCACATGGACATGTAGGTAATGGTGATGTATTGCTTTCTGGAAGAAAAGGTTGAAAATTTTTGCCAGAATTTATAGAATAAAGCTTTTAATATAAGTTTTTTTTATATATTGTGCGATATTTTCGTGCCATTTGGGCCAATTCTGACCAAACGGGTGGGGCTACAACGTTCATATTATACATGGACATTAAGGTTATGGTGATGTAGTACCTTTTGAAAGAAAAAGTTGAAAAAATTAGCCAGAATCCATAGAAATAAAGGTTTTATTAAAATTTTTCTACGGTAAATAATACCAATTGACAACAAACAAAAGAAAATTGACAACATTCACCTACAATGCGTAGGCAGCAAAACAATTAGCACTTGCAAAAGTAAAGATATTCCACGCAAACTAAAAACTTTAAAAAGCTCATCCATCAACGCGGCGGGACTTTAGCGTTTTCCTAGTATTTATGACTTGGTGCTCCTTGCTTAAAGGGATCCACTTTGATTTTAGAAATCACCTATACGGCCAGAGCAAGAAGTAACAAGCATATATCAATTTTTTTTTTCATAATTCACAAATCATTGGATGAGCGAAGCGAAGACTTCAATTTCACCGACCACCCAAAAAATTTAGCTCCGTTGTTTTTTTTTTTTTTTGTTTGTTTTGTTTTTTTTTTGTTTTTCCGTCTGTTTGTTCGCTCTCTACCGGGCAAACGGCATATGCGATCTTGATGAAAATTTGACACGACCTTCGTTTTCTCTGAACTTAGACTTGCCACGTTTTTGGGTACAATCGAAGAAATATTTCTCATGAATATCGTACTTTTACGATTTTTTTCGATTTTTAGTGCGATATTTTCGTGCCATTTGGGCCAATTCTGACCAAACGGGTGGGGCTACAACGTTCATTGGATGAGCGAAGCGAAGACTTCAATTTCACCGACCCCCCAAAAAATTTAGCTCCGTTGTTTTTTTTTTTTTTTGTTTGTTTTTTTTTTTTTTGTTTTTCCGTCTGTTTGTTCGCTCTCTACCGGGCAAACGGCATATGCGATCTTGATGAAAATTTGACACGACCTTCGTTTTCTCTGAACTTAGACTTGCCACGTTTTTGGGTACAATCGAAGAAATATTTCTCATGAATATCGTACTTTTACGATTTTTTTCGATTTTTAATGCGATATTTTCGTGCCATTTGGGCCAATTCTGACCAAACGGGTGGGGCTACAACGTTCATATTTCACATGTACATTAAGGTAATGGTGATGTATTGCTTTCTGAAAGAAAAATTGAAAAAGTTAGCCAGAATCGAGAGAAATAAAGCTTTTAATATACGTTTTTTGACTTTTTGTGCGATATTTTCGTGCCATTTGGGCCAATTCTGACCAAACGGGTGGGGCAGCAACGTTCATATTATACATGGACATTAAGGTTATGGTTATGTAGTACCTTTTGAAAGAAAAAGTTCAAAATTTAGCCAGAATCCATAGAAATAAAGCTTTTGATACAAGTTTTTTACGGTAAAATAATACCAATTGACAAGAAACAAAAGAAATTCGACAACATTCACCTACAATGCATAGGCAGCAAAACAAAGCACTTGCAAAAGTAAAGATATGCCACGCAAACTAAAAACTATAAAAAGCTCATCCTTCAACGCGGCGGGACTTTAGCGTTTTCCTAGTATTTCACATGGACATTAAGGTAATGGTGATGTATTGCTTTCTGAAAGAAAAAGTTGAAAAAGTTAGCCAGAATCTAGAGAAATAAAGCTATTAATATACGTTTTTTGACTTTTTGTGCGATATTTTCGTGCCATTTGGGCCAATTCTGACCAAACGGGTGGGGCTACAACGTTCATAATTATACATGGACATTAAGGTTATGGTGATGTAGTACCTTTTGAAAGAAAAAGTGGAAAAATTTAGCCAGAATCCATAGAAATAAAGCTTTTAATACAAGTTTTTTACGGTAAATAAACCAATTGACAAGAAACAAAGAAACTTGACAACATTCACCTTCAATGCGTAGGCAGCAAAACAAGCACTTGCAAAAGTAAAGATATCCCACGCAAACTAAACCTTTAAAAAGCTCATCCATCAACGCGGCGGGACTTTAGCGTTTTCCTAGTACTTCACACTTAATTTTTTTCATATTGGATGAGCGAAAGCGAAGACTTCAATTTCACCGACCCCCCAAAAAATTTAGCTCGGGTGTTTTTTTTTTTGTTTGTTTGGGTTTTTTTTTTTGTTTTTTTTCTGTCTGTTTGTTCGCTCTCTACCGGGCAAACGGCATATGCGATCTGGATGAAAATTTGACAGGACCTTCGAAATCTCTGAACTTAGACTTGCCACGCTTTTGGGTACAATCGAAGAAATATTTCTCATGAATATCGTACTTTTACGATTTTTTCGATTTTTTGTGCGATATTTTCGTGCCATTTGGGCCAATTCTGACCAAACGGGTGGGGCTACAACGTTCATATTATACATGGACATTAAGGTTATGGTGATGTAGTACATTTTGAAAGAAAAAGTTGAAAAAGTTAGCCAGAATCTATAGAAATAAAGCTTTTAATATAAGATTTTTGTTTTTTTGTACGATATTTTCGTGCCATTTGGGCCAATTCTGACCAAACGGGTGGGGCTACAATGTTCATACTAGGTCGCTTCGCGAACGCTTTTTCCAGTCGCGTTGATGGATGAGCTTTTTTTGGAATATTTTTGTCCAATGATTACGTTTTTATGTGGAATCTCCTTACTTTTTCTATGGTTACTTGATATTACATGTTAATTATACACCTGTAAAAGGCTTATATTAAAACCTTTATTTCTATGAATTTTGACCAACTTTTTCAACTTTTTCTTTCACGAGGCACTACATCACCATAATCTTTATGTCAATGTAAAATATGAACGTTGTAGCCCCACCCGTTTGGTCAAAATCGGCCCAAATATCACGAAAATATCGTATTAAAAACCGGAGAATAAATCGTAAATGTACGATTTCTATAAGATTTTTTTTTTCTAATGTCTCTAAAATCATTAAATATATGATTTCAGTGATTTTAAACGTTCCTATAAAGTTTCATCAATATCGGAGTAACCGTTTGCCAAATACACGAAAATACGCACTAAAAATCGAAAAAAAAATCGTAAAAGTACGATATTTTTTAGAAATATTTCTTCAATTGTACCCAAAAACAATACAGCTCTAAGTTCAGAGATTTCGAAGGTCCCCTCCAATTTTCATCAAGATCGCATATGCCGTTTGCCCGGTAGAGAGCGAACAAACAGACAAAAAAACTAACAAAACAAAACACCCGAGCTATTTTTCTTGGGGGTAACGTAAGTAAAAACAAACAAAAAAACACAAAGTCAAATTGAAGTCTTCGCTTCGCTCATCCAATTATACATGGACATTAAGGTTATGGTGATGTAGTACCTTTTGAAAGAAAAAGTGGAAAAAGTTAGCCAGAATCCATAAAGCAGTAAATATAAGTTTTTTACGTAATAATACCAATTGAAAAGCTTTTAATATAAGTTTTTTACGTAAATAATACCAATTGACAAGAAACAAAAGAAACTTGACAACATTTACCTACAATGCGTAGGCAGCAAAACAAAGCACTTGCAAAAGTAAAGATATCCCACGCAAACTAAAAACTTTAAAAAGCTCATCCATCAACGCGGCGGGACTTTAGCGTTTTCCTAGTCTGTAACCAATTTTACTTATTGTTAAATTTAATTTGTTGGATGAGCGAAGCGAAGACTTCAATTTGACTTTGTGTTTTTTTGTTTGTTTTTTACTTACGTTACCCCAAGAAAAATAGCTCGGGTGTTTTGTTTTTGTTAGTTTTTTTGTCTGTTTGTTCGCTCTCTACCGGGCAAACGGCATATGCGATCTTGATGAAAATTGGAGGGGACCTTCGAAATCTCTGAACTTAGAGCTGTATTGTTTTTGGGTA
Source organism: Sweltsa coloradensis (assembly GCA_024449915.1). Classification (NCBI taxonomy): domain Eukaryota; kingdom Metazoa; phylum Arthropoda; class Insecta; order Plecoptera; family Chloroperlidae; genus Sweltsa; species Sweltsa coloradensis. The sequence goes on from JAMZAV010002653.1 coordinate 179,231, forward strand.
CAATTGAAGAAATATTTCTAAAAAATATCGTACTTTTACGATTTTTTTTCGATTTTTAGTGCGATATTTTCGTGATATTTGGCAAACGGTTACTCCGATATTGATGAAACTTTATAGGAACGTTTAAAATCACTGAAATCATATATTTTATGATTTTAGAGACATTTGAAAAAAAATTCTTATAGAAATCGTACATTTACGATTTATTCTCCGGTTTTTAATACGATATTTTCGTGATATTTGGGCCGATTTTGACCAAACGGGTGGGGCTACAACGTTCATATTTTACATTGACATAAAGATTATGGTGATGTAGTGCCTCGTGAAAGAAAAAGTTGAAAAAGTTGGTCAAAATTCATAGAAATAAAGGTTTTAATATAAGCCTTTTACAGGTGTATAATTAACATGTAATATCAAGTAACCATAGAAAAAGTAAGGAGATTCCACATAAAAACGTAATCATTGGCACAGAAATATTCCAAAAAAGCTCATCCATCAACGCGACTGGAAAAAGCGTTCGCGAAGCGGCCTTGTATAAATATAAATTTATTTTTGTTATTCTGTGTCCTAAGGCAACCTTAATGTAAAGGCAGAGCTTTGTTTATAATAAAATAAAGTTTTACTTTATATTATATTATTGGAATTCAGCACAATGCAAAGATGGGAGCGCATGTGAGATATTGTCCTGTACAGACTAGTGGGATGATTGGGAAGGCACGCCAGATTTTATGGACGTTGATTCCAGCATTACTGTATGACTCCCGCTACCAATGGAACTTAAAAAAAAAACAAGAGTTTTGTACCGGCGGTCGAGAAAAATTCGACACAGAAATTATACTTTTTCCTATAGGTGTGTGCATTGCTGATTGGTACTTGACGTCCAAAAATGAAAAAAATATTATCCTGATATTGTATTCAAGACATTATTTCATTTAGCTAACATTTAAGTCATCTTCATTTGACTTTTAAAATATCGGTTCAAATATCGTCAATCACAATTATCCAGATACATTTTTAAAATTTGTTTTTAAAATTTATCGTGGAAAAACTTCCCAGGGTGCCCAAGTATTTATGAGTTTGAGAATGTCCGAGGGCTGTTTAAGACGACTTAATTAATCCCTTGCATTCGCATTAACGACTGGATTTGATTTGTTTGCTTAACGTCTCATATTAATGCACTAAGGCTATTGGAGACGATGAGTGGTGATAGATGAGGTTGAAGTATGAAATAGAAGGAAGGTGGGGAAACCCGGTACCGGCACGTAGCCTACTCCTTTCGAAAAGTACCAAGGGGACCAACGGCTTTACGTCCCATCCGAAAGGACGGTGTAACCTTAACCCGGACTGCCGAGCAGAAGACGTCGAAGAGAACGAAGCCGTTACACTAGCTCTCGAATCCTCCATCTGCTCTAACCAGCGGTATACGTGTGTTTCAGGGCAAAGCGGTCACCCATTCTCCACGTGGCCACGCCCGAGGTTGCTAAGCTTCGGTGTTCGAGTGGGAACCGCGGCTAAGCGACCGCGGCTAAACCGCTGTTCCTAGGAATAAACTTTCAGACAGGATTGCCGGTGGTGGGATCCTCCCGAATCAGTCTCACAAGGAACGCATGAGCCACTATTCGGTATCAAGCCAGGCAAACCTCATGACTCTCCTAGACATTCTGCGACATCCTTAGGCGGTCAGGCGAATAGTGATTAAATCTAGAGCAATTATAGCATAAATGATGATTTTTGTTGCTTAAAAACGTCTAAAATTAATGCAATATTGCTATTCGAGACGATAAGTGTTGATAGATGACGATGGGAAACAATACAAAAATCCATGCCTTATGCGGGATTCGAACCCATGTCTTACGCCCCGGAACAGTGCCCTAATAGTACGTACCAACGTAGACGTAATCTTATCACAAAGACGTCGTTTCGACTGTAAACGAAATAATACGAATTTCTCTAATCTCGATTACTTATGACAAGACCTTACCAAAAGCATGAAGGGCATGTCAACATAACAACATTCTTTCAAATATATTAATTTTCATTAACAGAAACAAAAAGGATTTTCAAATCAATAATAATATGCATGTTTCAGGCAACATCCACGCGAGTTTAGTGTATCTTACAAACAACAAATCATGTTTGTTGTTTGAAGAGGCTTACGTGCGGACGCTCAGCGTCCAGAGTGCTTTATTTTCCATTTAAAATTGTAGGCGTACAAAGAGTTACGTACCGGTACAGTTTCTTGACCATTTAGTTAGTATTATCTGCAATCAGGGTATATGGAAAATCAGGGTAGTATAGGCCCTTAATATCAGTACTTTCGTGCATCAAATTACATGGAGGGAAACTTAAAATTTTCTTGTTCTATTTTCCCCCACCGAAAAACAACTAAATTGCTATTTCTCGTGTATATACCTTTTTCCAGATTTTTTCGTGCCAGCCCTCAAAGTCCATACAAAATTGCAATTTTTTGTCGACATTTAAAAATTGTGTGTGTCAAACGGGTCCATAAAGAAGAACAAAAAACAAGCCATGTGTGAGGTTTGTATGCACACACATTATTTTAATCGTTAGAAAAATGTAGGCGTAATTTGAAAAGTATACGAGTGAGATTTCGAACTTCGTCTAGTCGTACACAATTTGCTGTATCTTATCTTTCAAATACCAAAACTTACATTCTGACTTACCTGATAGTAGCCTGTTTTGACGGTTCCTGTGCTGTGATCAAAGCTAAGCCTACAATATCACACTTGTAGTTAACTTACACGCGTGCACTCACGTGTCACTAAACTTCACACGTGTACTTTGAATTGAGGTCTCAGTGACCAAGAGAGCTGTTTCAAGCTTTATATCACCCAGCTGTCATTAATATTTCCAAACACTAGGCAATACCAATGTAAACACCGTCATAGCTTAAATATACTTTATCACTTGACGATAGTAACGCCGTGATAGTGATTGGTTGTATTGTTGGGAAAATCTGTTATCTCGACTACATGTACATTACAATAATAATATAGAAGTTGAGAAACTTTATAGTATACAGGTCTACATACGCACATCCGGTAATATTCCTTGTAACCTCAAACTCTTACGAAGGCTAATAGGGTAATTAAGCCGGTAGATTACCGGCCTAATTCATAGGGAACCGTCACGTGACGTCACAAGTGGCGCGCGCCAGATTTAAAATCTGACGCGAAAAGCTTGTTTTCCATGGGTTTGTTTGTTTGTTTTGATTGTTAGTTTTTTCTTCATAACATGGTTTAAAATGTTATTACCTTTGATCTGAACGCCACTTTTGTCCTTTCAGATGGGACGTTAAACCGTTTGTCCCCTTGGTACTTTTCGAAAGGAGTAGGCTACGTGCCGGTGCCGGGTTTCCCCTCCTCCCTTCTGTTCATACTTCATCCTCATCAATCACCACTCATCGTCTCGAATAGCCAAAGTGCATTAATATGAGACGTTAAGCAATATCTTATCCAAATCAATCAAGGTGAGAATAGTCCTTTAAGGCGGTTGTTCGAGTTCGGGCCAACTTTTTTTTAAATGTTATATCTTAAATGATCATTTAAAAATTCGCTTGATCGGTAAATCCAGCTAATTTCACATACAGTCTGGACCACTTTTTGACCTCCAGTTTTCACCAAAATATTAAAATTTTTGGGACTACATGTCGCTATCAGAGCATGGAGTTATAATTAGTACTGATCAGAGCACATTTTAACATTTTCAATGTTTTGCCCCAATACGGAAGCTTGTGAAATGACCACATATTACCGGTTTGGTGGTATATTTACGGTCAGTTACTAAAAAAAGTGAGCAATTATTGGAAAATGTGCTAATACTATAAAAACCTCACATTCTACGAGATTTTTGTTTTGCCTTCAACTACAATATTTTATTCTTTCCAGTGAATGAAAAAATGTATCGAATATAAAATATTAAAAACAATACGTTTCAAAATGTGTAAGTCTTTAGACACGAATATGCGTAGAACTTCAATTTATCAAAATGGTTTCTACTACCGTGCAGTCACACTATGGAACTCAATACCCCTAGAAGTAAAAAATGATATTAATTTTAAGAATAGGATAAAAACTTTATTTCAGTGATTGAACTGTAACATTTAAAGTCTGGTTTTAATCCACATTAGTTGACCTATGGTTTGCATTTTTTCACAACCTCATTAAATCAACATGTAATGGTGTTTTTCGATTATTAATTAGTTTAGGTTAATAATGCCATGTTTGTCATTTTATCATTATGTGTAGTCAAATGTCTCCTATTTTATTGAAACGTAGTTCTGATTTTGATTTTATTGTATTTCTCTATTTCAATGTAACGTAGTATTGATTTATGATTAGTAATATCTTATTAGTTTTTAGTTTTAAGTATCAAGCGTTCACAGAAGTGAAAACAGGCATCCCATGCTATGGGGCTCTGCCCTATCTGTTTCTCTTCTACAACCATACTGGTATTCTCGTTACTATTCTGTTAAATGTACATTGTTCATACATTTGTAACCTTGTATACATGAGAATATCATGTGGATTGTAAAAAATAAATAATATATAATAATAATAATAATAATAATAATAATAATAATAAAAATAATAATAATAATAATAATAATAATAATAATAATAATAATAATAATAATAATAATTTAATAATAATAATAGGGAAAACATTATCAAGCTAACCCTAACGTTGTAAAATTGATTCACTTTAATTGTCTAGCAGTCGTATTACTCGACGCAAAAATATATCAAAAATAGTTTTGACTGCCAGGTGATCCTAATTTATCTTGTATTTTTAGAAAACTCAAACTAGGTCGTTAGCCCACAAAAATGATTTTCCTCCATTAATACTATAAAAAATAATTCCCTTAAAATATATAACTTTAATATGTGACTCATGAGTCATGTATGACTCCTGAATTCTGATTATTGAGGACTAATGGGGATCTGAAGAATTTCTCAAATTTTAAAATATTTCTTATTTGAAACATCTTGTTTGTGTGAACTAAAGATTTACATAAAGGGGAAAGGTAACGGGAAATGACAATGAAAATGGTAATGGGGGGGGGGGGGGGGATAAGGAGAAAGTTGGCATGCACATATTAAAATCTCTTGATAATGTCTCCCATAGCGGAGAAATAATGTGGATCATAATTTATTGTTAAATTTAGCTAGAACAGTAGTTATTGTTAAATTTAGCTAGAAATTAAAATATTCTGTATCGGCGGCATGTACTTGATATTTTATTTTCGTGCAACATGCTTGCACCAGTTGTAGCCTAATTTTTACTTTTTACATTAAGGGGAGGTAAAGGTGAACCAACCTTTCAAAATTTGATTTTCGGATTTTTGTATATTATTATTCTGTAACAATTTCTGAGAGTAAAATACTTTACTTCATTCAGATCCGACGATCCATTATGCGTAATTGATATTTTTAAAGTTAAATTGTTGCATGTTGATAGCCATAGCAACCACACTTCGTAATAAGCATGTTTCAATTAACTTTGTCTGTTTAACATAATTTTGACACATCACATAATATGTACCTTGTTCTCCTAAACCACTTGACCGGTTTGTCTAAAATTTCAGGTTGTGTTAAATGTTTTACAATACACAACCCCTAGGAAAAAAAATTGATTGGTTATTTATTTTTGTGATATCAATATTATAAATGAGAATTTGTCATTAAAATTTGAACTTTTGCATGTATTTGTAAAAAATATGGTATACATCTTTCATGTAGAGGAATCATTTTTAAAGTGCTCATGAAAACCGTGTTCCTAAACACACCTTCAAAGTTGTAGACAAATTTATTGAATAGTTTGGGCAAATGACTAATCTTTGGTTTGGGTAAAAGTTTTGAGTAACGAGTAACGTCGTACGTACACTACACACGATCGATTCGGCGTTGTTCCATTCGGCGTTATTCAGGCGCCTCCATGAAGTTAGCAAAATTAGCATTGCCAGCATATGGCAAATACCTCCCCTTATTGTTTTCCAAGTAAGAAATAAAGTTAATAGCAAATGAATAAGACGAAATAAAACTTTTTAGGTACAATCGAAGAAAAAAATATTTCTAACCAAAATCGTATTTTTTTTCTAATTTCGTTACAATGTGTTGTCTGTGTTTTTTTTTTAGCTCTATATATTTATTTCATAAATAAATTAATGTTAGACCTATTTTATTGGCAGTGTACATTTACATTTTGCTTGTTTTTATATAACCAGATATTCAAAATAATATGAACCATTTAAAGTGATCAAGAAGTCAAGATATTCTATGTAGGAGTATGAAGGATGACAGATTCATTTAGTTGTCAATTGCATTTTTACAATAACTTCCAAATAATTCATTACATTCAGCTATTTGCGATCGACATTTGAAGTTTTTTGTCATAATTACACAACTTTTTTATTAATCTTTTACACTCAAGTATTAATAGCACATATACATATTTATTCGACATCGCTAATCTAGACGACAATGAATGAAATGATTAGTTGCCATAACGATTGAAACAAGTTGTTTTGTAGGCCTACCTGTTAATATTTGCTCAAATACCTCTGGAATGGCTACTTTTAGTTTTAGATAAATATAGGCAGTGTTAGGCAGCAAATTACACATTTAGTCGTCATTAGATTGTTCCATGGAATTGTTTACTATTCAGTTCTTTAAACTAAACATGCAATCACAACTCTCATTGAACCAGAGTCGATAAAGAAGTTTCAGCGTTCGTAAGTCTAAACGGTAACTAACGTTCCAAGCTCTGTGAGAAAAGCACAGCTCGCTAAATACGGTTGGCAGATCATGGAGTTTAAATAGTAATGGGTAGATTACGCTGGAGTAAACAAAAAATGACAGACGAAACAACAAATTTCAATTTGATTTTAATCAGAGTCGATAAAGAAGAAGAGGAAACTTCTTTGTCGACTCCAATTAAACTAACCATGCAATCACAGCTTGAAACCTGGCGCTATAAGAGACTCTTCTCAATGATAGGTTTTCGTGGCCAACTTGACACATCATCAAATATTGCATCCATCTCAAACGTTTCTTTTTTCTTGTATGCAGATTATGCATTTAATTTTTAGCAGTGTTAAATGACAATTGATGATTTTCAATGTCGCGAAATATTTTTTAATTTGTCCCCATACGTTTTTGGTTTTATGAGATGATCGTCAACCCTGTCAACAAAATAAAATCCGAAACCATAACAAAAGATATAGGTCTATCACTAGTTACGGCGAAGCAGCGTTTCCATTTGAATCTGCGAAAAATAGCACTGGTTTATTTTTGTTTGTTGTTGTTCTGTTTTTTTTTTTTTTTTTTTTTTTTGTATGTCTCGCCATAATGTTCGAACGGAGGCTCGGATCGAGTTGAAATTTTGACCATCCGCAAGCTTCGTTCTCGATGAATGCCATTAGTTTTGTGCAAAATCGTTCAAAAAGTTAAAAAGTTACATTAAAGTTAATCGAAAGTTTTTTTTTCAAACTAACGGGACAAAATCTGAGATGGCATCATTTAGAATGTTCGTCCGGTCAGAATTTTAATTTATTTGACCGTTAGGTATAGTTCTTTCAAGTAACCAGCAACGAAAGTCAGCATGTTTTGGCTCTGATGCGTCAAGATGCTCCGAGATCTTTGATTTTATCGCAGAGCTTCGTTGGATTAAGCCATTAGTTTTTGTGCCAAATCTTAAAGTTATCTAAAACGCTCATGTTGGAGCGTTGATAAGCGAGCACGTGCTATAGCTAGACCACATTGCACACATTTTTGTAAACTTTTAAATTCGACTTTGCTGTCCACTTCCAAATATTTATATTGCCATATTGTAAATCCGTGTAACCTTTACAATGCCACGCCTTTAGAGACCTTGAATCGTTTCTTGAACTTATTACGCTAATGTTTTACTAATTTGCCCTACTTTTTGTGGTTTTTGATTACTTCTAGGCCATGTCATACAAATTCGAAACCAAGAAAAGATAGGTTTATATATTAAGCATTCACCTTTCCCATTTGATCGTCAAAAATTACATTTCGTTATTTTGTCGGTATTCTATTATATTGTTCATTTGTTTTTCTGCGTATGTTGACAAAACTTTCGACGAGTAACTTGAGTTGTAAATTTTGTACACCTCTTTACGTTTTGAATGCCATTTGCAAAATCGATTCAATCGTTAAAGAAGCTTCGTAGTCAAATTTCAAAGATTCTCGTAACTACTCAACCGCTATACATGATGCCGAAAAGCTGCAGCGACTTTCGTTGCCATGGTACGTACTTTGTTTCCAATTTCCAAGTCACTAGTTTCGGATTCCATCAAATAAATTTTTCGACTCGATTTGGACTCTAATGATTGCACTCAGATTTTGTCCGTTAGGTTTGAAAAAAAAAACTGTATTTATCGTAACTTTTAACTATGAAATTTCAAAACTAAGGGATTCAATCGCATGAACGAGTTTGCGATGACCGTTTAACGCACGGCCTCCGTGATTGCTTATTGCTGATACAAAAAAACAATTTGTAATCAACAAACATAAGACAACTAAAACGGCTAATGTTTTCCGGCTTCATGCATGCTATCCCTCCTTGAAATCAGTTATTAATAAGTTATCGAAAGTTTATAAAAATTATCTAATATATACCAAATCTAGTCCAAATTGATCGTCCGTGTCACGAATATGTTAATTTATTTTGATCCGATAAGTAATGTAATGGAAATTACATTATAACAAAGTAACGTTGCCATGGCAACGAAAAGACGCGCGAAGTTTCTAATGCACTGCCACCTACAAGTAATCAAAATACTTTCGAGGAAGCAGTTATTATTTGTAAACCAAAGAGTTTAAATAACTGTTTTCCCAAGGAGTCAATGTCCTCTAGATGGCGGTGGATTTTATAAAGAAAAGATTTACCACGGGTTTACCCAAATACCTTGGCAATAATAAATAATACTGGAAACGCGGAACGTCGTAAATTTTAAAATTTAAAAAAATGTGCAATGTGGGTCTAGCTATAGCACGCTCGCTTATCAACGCGTCACATGAGCGTTTCCTAATACCCGTAAAGTTTACAAACTAGGAAACGCTCAGTTGGACGCGTTGATAAGCGAGCACGTGCTAAAGCTACGACCCACAGCACTTTTTTAAATTTTAAATTTGCGCGTTCGCTGTCCCAGGCCATTTTCCATATTATTTATTATTGACATAGGATTTGGGTAAACCCGTATGTAAATCTTTACTTTGTGGATAAAATCCACCGCATCTAGAGGAACCTCGACTCATTGGGAAAATATTTAACTCATTTGGTGACAAATAATAGACTGCTTCTCGAAAGTAGTTTATTACTTCTAGGATGGCATGACATTAAACTTCGTCGCATTTTCGTGACATGTGCAACGTTTATTTTTGTTATATGTTATTTCCATTCACACTACTTATCGGATCAAAATTAAATTAACATATTCGTGACCGGACGGACATTCTTAAATGATTTGGCTATCTCAGATTTTGCGCCGTTTAGTTAAAAAAAAAACTTTCGATTAACTTTAATGTAACTTTTAACTTTTGACGATTTTGCACAAAACTAATGGCATTCAATTTGAGAACAAAGCTTGCGGATGGTCAAAATTTCAACTCGATCCGAGCCTCCGTTCGAACGTTATGGCGAGACATACAAAAAAAAAAAAAAACAAAAAAAAAAAAAACAAAACAAAACAAAACGAGTGACAAATTTTTCCGGCAGAGTCAAATGGAAACGCTCGCTTCGCTCGCTTAATTCAAATGGAAACGCTCGCTTCGCTCGCTAATTAATTTTTTTTTAAATTAAAGCGAGCAAAGCGAGCGGTTTCCATTTGACTCTGCCGGAAAAAATAATCACTGGTTTTGTTTTTGTTTTGTTTGTGTTTTTTTTTGTATGTCTCGCCATAAGTTCGAACGGAGGCTCGAATCGGTTGAAATTTTGACCATCCGCAAGCTTCATTCTCGATTGAATGCCATTAGTTTTGTGGCAAAATCGTTCAAAAAGTTAAAAAGTTACATTAAAGTTAATCGAAAGTTTTTTTTTTAAACTAACCGGCGACAAAATCTGCTATGGCCAAATCATTTAGAATGTCCGTCCGGTCACGAATATGTTAATTTTATTTTGATCCGATAAGTAGTGAAGATGAAAATTACATTATAACAAAGTACTGTTACCATGGCAACGGAAAGTCGCGCAGCATTTTTGGCTCACGATAGCGGTCGAACGGAGGCTCGGATCGATTTGAAATTTTGACCATCCGCAAGCTTCGATCTGGATTGAATGCCATTAGTTTTGTGGCAAAATCGTTCAAAAAGTTAAAAAGTTACATTAAAGTTAATCGAAAGTTTTTTTTTTAAAACTAAACGGCGACAAAATCTGAGGTGGCCAAATCATTTAGAATGTCCGTCCGGTCACGAATATGTTAATTTTATTTTGATCCGATAAGTAGTGTAAATGGAAATAACATTATAACAAAAGTAACGTTGCCATGGCAACGAAAAGACGCGCGAAGTTTCTAATGCACTGCCACCTAGAAGTAATCAAAATACTTTCGAAGAAGCAGTGTATTAATTGTCACCAAAGAGTTTAAATAGTTTTCCCAAGGAGTCAAGGTCCTCTAGATGGCGGTGGATTTTATCCACAAAGTAAAGATTTACACACGGGTTTACCCAAATACCTTGGCAATAATAAATAAGATTGGAAACATGGCCCTGTGGACAGCGAACGTTGCAAATTTTAAAATAAAAAAACGTGCTAGCTTATCAACGCGTCCAACTGAGCGTTTCCTAGTTAATACAATACACTACAATACAATAATTACATACAAACTCTTGTAGTTAGAAAGTACTTTTTCCATTGAGCAGGCCTACTAACGACTTGATGACAGTACGATATAGCCATGTTCGCTTTGATGTGTAACCGACGGTTAAAAATATGAAAATATTGTTTCTGTTTTCATGGCATCAAGTTTCAAATAATTGAAAAATATAAAGCTTAGTTTTTTTCACATTTTAGAAAATGTAAACTACAGTGATGAAAGCTATTATTGTTTGGCCTTCCATGGATTGGCCTGGTGATAAACCATAGATAACTAATACCAAAATTTAGAGAAGAATGTCTGAGGTATCATCTCTAATCTTTAATTGTTATCAGTACACCACCCGATGCCAATTAGCACAGATGACAAGATATGAAACCAAATATCATAAAGTTCATTAAATAAAAGCATTAATTCTTTTCTGTCGGTATGATAGTTTACTTTGAAGATAAAATAATTAATACAATATTAAAGCCATCGAATTAACCGGTAACTTGAAAGTGAAAAGCTACCGGTACTAATAATCACTCCCAAATTATCAGCGATTACATCAATATGACCTTGTTGGATGAACATTGCGAATGTCATACTCATAAGTCTTCTATTCATTCTGACGTTGCACTATGGAGAGAGCTTTGCTTATGTTTACGTTTACCCAAATAACACAGCATGGGAGCATTTGTCTATCGTCCTCTTATAAAGCCTAATCCACATTCCCAAGTGTCAAGTGATGTGAAGTGGTCTGTCTTCTAGAACTCGAAGTCTGCCACCAGTCTTAGAACATCGTCCACTTGGAATCCACATTCCCAAGTGTCAAGTGATGTGAAGTGGTCTGTCTTCTAGAACTCGAAGTCTGCCACCGGTCTTAGAACATCGTCCACTTGGAATCCACATTCTAGCGGGAGTGATGTGAAGTGGTCTTCTAGAACTCGAAGTCTGCCACCGGTCTCAGTTTGCCGACCTGGTCTCTTCGAAGTTCATTGCCGTCGCTGTCGACGGGGTTGTCCACTGGCCTTGGGTCGATCACCCTCTCTAGGGGAGCTGCTGTCCGCACTAGGACGGGCTCGTCCACCGGGCGACGTTCCTCCACGGGCGGCGTCGTGGTCGCTCGTGGTGTAACCGGGGGCTTCTTTCCCCTGCTCCTCGGGTTTAACGCTCGCTTGACCCATCATGTGTGTAGTCACGAGTCACGACCCAGTGCTGCCAGAGAAGACACGATAACAAAACGTTTATAATCAATTAAAAATACTAAAATTACGACTATAAGTTGATAACAAATTTTAAAAGTACGAACTAGAAAACGTAATATTTTAATTTTTGAAACATTTTTTTTGTTATTGAAGAACATTTTCGGCATATTTTTACTCGTAAAATAAATTCTTGTTCCCATTTTATTTTAGTTCTATTTTTTTTATTGATAAATAGTGAAATGTTATACCGACAGTGTTGGTTCGCGCGTTAGGAGTGCTACTCTGATTCGGGAGGTCGCGATTTAAATCCGAGACAGAGGCAATCCTGGTTGATGTTTTTTCCCGAGGTTTTCCTCGAATGCAAGGAATTGAGTCCTCATTGTCCTGACGCCAATATACCTAGTTCGATATACCTACCCGAAGAGGGGTATGCATTGCACCCTGAGCAGGTTTCCAACGAAAAAATAGTGGAATGTTCTATAATTTATTATCTACAACATGGCATATGCCTAAGACATAAAAAGTATCATTAAAGAATTGTATATTGTATACAAACACGGGTACAGGAGTACCCAAAAGAGGGACCAAAACTACTTAATCTACTTATCGTCGAAAAAGAATACAGAAATAAAATAATTCTCCTCTCGTTGATCTTTTTGAAAGCGGCGCCGGGTTAGCTAACTATTAAAAATGTTCGTTGCTTGTTCTCTCATTTAGTTCTCTCATGGTGGAGGGCACCTCCTCCATGATGAATGAATGAATTTTCAAACTTTCTGCTGGGCTCGCCGCCCTCCCACCCTAGGATCACCAAAATCATTCTGTATTATCTTTGTTGAAGGGTAATGCCAACAAAAAAATCGTATCTAGCTCAAACTTTGAGTTTGTGAGAAACAGTCAAATTCTCCAATATTTTCGCAGGGCATTTTCTACAAAGATAAATCAGTTTACTGAAATTATATTCAAATAATCGCCACACAAAAGTTTATCGTAGGTGACGAAAAGTTATGCCAAACAATAAACAATATATTCGGTTTAGTTTCAGAAACCTTTGCAAATACTCTCTTACCATTAAAGCGAATCAATCCTCTTTTGAACTCCAGTTTTCGGTTTTTAGAACTATCTCTTCTTCTGAAACGATATGAGCGAAGTGTATTATCCACAGACTTTGACTAAGTACTCACTAATTCTTCGACGACACTCATTTATTTGACGTCTTAAGAGGATGACCTTGAAATTCGTTGCGTTATCCGCATTGTAAATACGTCCACACCTGAATAAATTACCCCTTTCCCAGGATCATAAAGTGCAACACATCCACAATAAACCTATACCATAAACATGTTTCATCTTACGTCAACATCAAAAATGTTATCAAAATAATCCACGTTTAACCACTCTTTTAGAATACTAGAATTTAGAATACCATGAGAAAGTAAAGTCTTCGCTACCACACTCATCCAAAAATTGTTTTTTGTTTTTTGAACAAATGTTTTAATAATATATTTATAAAGGGAACATGTAAGCCTATTGTTAGATTGCAAATTGGATCGATATCAGCTACCTTTGCCAGTACTCTCTTGTCATTAAAGCGAAGCAATCCTCTTTTGAACTCAGTTTTCGGTTTTTAGAACTATTGCCACAGTGTGATATCCTTGATGTGCTTATATTAGTGAAATAGGTTACTTGGATACTTGGGAACAAATGACCAAGTATCAGGTAATAATTTTGTATAACTAAAATAATTTTTCGTGGGAAGCTTGCCCAGGGTGCCATTCATACCCCTCTTCAGGTGTATAACTATAGGTATGTTGAGGATAGGATAACTGTGAAGAGATGTCCTATAGGGATGTTTAATAGGACTCAATTAATTCCTTGGATTCGCATTAACGATTGAGGAAACCTCGGGAAAAACCTTCAGTCAGGATTGTCAATCTTGACGGGATTTAAATCCGGGACCTCCCGAATCAGAACCTAAGAAATCTTAAGTGCACATTGCCAATTGCCAGTAGCTGAGGTTGAACAGGCGATTTACAGAATTAACTTTAAAATAAAATGCAAGCGGAATCTTAATCGGTGCTCTAACATAGATAAGAACATTTCCTATTACAATTCATAGTTTTGATGTTATCTACTCAATTGCATTTTGTTTACATTGTTTTTTTCAATATAAATAAACTATGTGGTATCTGGCGCACTTGTCTGAGAATTAAAAATAAACAAAGCCTTTGCCTTCTTATGGCAAATAGTAAAAACATTCAGTACAAGTGATTAAGTTCCCCGCTTGTACCCGGGGCCAAGGAAGATTATGGCTCAGGAGTGTTCTTCTGCTGACCGAACGAGGCGAGAAAAGGGGCAAAGATTATCTCGCATAACTCACCGAAACTAAAGGCAAGCTCTGGCAGTCGTTGTCAGGAACCCCCTCCACCCTCTACGACTTCACCGACAACGACTACGACGATATAAGACCGATGTCAAAGACGACCGCGTCGTGAGAAACCCTCCTTTCATCCCCTTTCTGTGGCTGGCCGCTGGATGTGTCTTGTCCTCCCCACATCCCCTAGAGTGGCTCATAATGACCCAACTATAACCCGGTTAAAAAGGTGCTTTGTTTTAATCGGAATTGGTAGAATTTTACCTTATTAAATTCATAATGATTAGAAGGATTATTGTAATTGTTCAAATGTCAAACTGTGTATAAAACCACAAAAAAAACAAATTTCCGGGATGTCCCGGATATTGTGTTTGCCTGTACTTGTAGTATTCAATTTGAACATGAAAAAAATAAAAAAATAAAACTTGTCAAAAAATTATATTTTAAAAAAAATAAAGTAAAATTTTTGATTTTTTTAACAACTTTGATGTCAATTTGGAATGCAAAATCAGCATTTTTTCTAAAATATCAAAGGAAAAAACCTAAAAAATTCTAATATTCTTTTTAAGACAATCACGAATTTCATATTGTAAAGGTAGAAGGCAAAATTTTTGGGCCCCATTCTCTTGCCCTATAAAGGGTTAATGCTTACCCGCTTTAGGCCTAACTGGCGCGTTAGTACGCTCACGTCACCAACACTCTGCGAGCTGAACACCCGATAACTTGCAAATAGCAACACGCTGAGTATAAGATTCCAAGTGCACGTTCTATTCACAAGTGTGAGGCATGAAAGTTATTTCAACGGTTTCGTTCTTGAGTGACTTTAAGCACCTTGCAAGACTGACGTGCGTTCAGAAATAAGATGAGAGTTGAGAATGATTGTATAAGCAGGGAACGAGAATGAAGTCAAGAGACTGATTCAAGGTTAAAATTAACTAGGTGTTGTTCAAGATGGACGAAACCGATAACGCCTTTGATATAATCAATCAATTTATTGACGGTTATTGGGTGGGTCCAATCGATACACTTGTCGATTTTTAATTGTCATTAAGAGCTATAGCGAGTGAGATACAGGATGTGGCACTTTAGATTGTAGACAGTCATGTATACTCTTATGGCGGAAACATATATTTGCAAACTTTAAAAATTAATAGAAAGTCAATAATAAATCATTTATTTATCTTCTGAAGTGCAAACACTGTTCAAGACACACACTTTTTTACAAGAGAATGATTTGTCCATGAGTAAAAATAAACCAATAGTAATGTTTCGTTCTAGCCTATAATCTTCGCTGCCCTAATAGTATAGCACAACATTATTCAATATTCCATTTTTTGGATAATATTATCATTAGTTAAGTGGGAGAGAGAGAGAGAGAGAGAGAGAGAGAGAGAGAGAGAGAGAGAGAGAGAGAGAGAGAGCTATTTGTTCGACCGGTGGTTCTTGTGCGCTAACGTTGTGTTTAGCCTCTTTATAGGGCAAAATGTTAGTGTTAGTAGTATCAAATAAAAACGGCTTCCGTTGCTTGAAAGCTCAATTTGTTAGTAGAATATGAATTTTCTTGGGAATGCAGATGTGTGAACTTTTTGTCACCACAGATTTTCTTCGGTATAACAAAAGAGGCGGACACTAAAAAAAGATGAAACTAACATTTTTACAGTACTGTAGCCTCGAGACATAACATTTGCACATTGTCTCCGACTTTAAGCCAATACGAATTTATGTGGCTACCATTGCTTTCACATTGAGAACAAAGATAGGCTTAATCATCATTGTACACACTTACAATGTTAAGAGCAAACTTTGACCAATAATCAATTAGTAAGACCTTGAATAAAATTAATCACTATAACACTATATTTGGACGCGCATTTAAAGGACGTGAACGAATAATTATCCTATACATTTTGTTAGCGTATGGTTTACAAACTTTACACCGATCACTTTTTTTGGAAACTCGAACTTTTGAGTATATTTTAGCTTTGATTCACAGATACTTTGATATTATTTTGTAGAAATACCTTATTCCTGCAACTATTTGGTAGTATCGATTGGTTTTTATAACAAATCATAATCCGCAATAATTATAAACTAACTGGAGTTGTAACAACATTAACATTGCGGATGAGGTAAAAACTGTCACTGTTTTACGTTTCTTGGCGTTTCTACTCTAATATCGCTGAACCAATATATTATTATAGTACATGATGTGTTATAGTTATAGTTGCCGTTAATCTGTTATCATTTTGAAAGAAATAAGAGTGAAATTACTACTTCCGTGCCTGACACGTGTGAACTACAAATTTTGAAATGTTTGTCTTATCAGTGTGATTTCTAAAATATTTGTTATAAAAATCTTATCTCATGTTCTCCCTCTTATACTCAACATACACATCCCACATTGAAAAAATATTATACTGATTCGGGAATTATTTATATCCATATTGTATCAGTCAGTTAAAATTATAATATTTCACTTTGAAACAGCACATTGGTTTTGTCTAGGGTTAAAAACATAATTAATTGCATCGATAGAATTATGTAACGTAGACTTATGTTTGTTTTATTAAAAAAAAATGAAGGCGGATTTAAAAAATCAATCCAACAATCAACCAATCAACCATCTCTTCCAGAAAATAATGTGTGTGATTTACTGGATCTTTAATACATTCAGACTATACTTTCCTCATGAGTCATATTGGACACCTTCCGCTGCAACCGCATAGGCTTATCTCGAGCCGTACGCTTACCGCACTTTGAAAACCACTACAATAGATTAAACTAAAGCTTTAAACATCCTAATTTAGCATTGAATTTAAATCATTATCTTTCTGGTTAATTAGTATCCATAAATTTTTATACATATAATCGTAGTTGCAAGTTCAAAGATTTATTCAGATTGAAACACGTAAAATCATAAAATTCCTTACTGAGACTGAACGAAAACGAATACAAACGACAGCAGAGAAATGCCATATAATTTAAACTTCACTAGTACCTAGCAAGAGAGAGAGAGAGAGAGAGAGAGAGAGAGAGAGATTGATTGATTGATTGATTGATTGAGGTTTTATTTATGCTGGCAAGATTAAGGCCATGAGGCCTTTTCTTACATCTAACCAGCTTCATAATAGTAATACATCCTTCAAAATACAATATGTTTCACAAAAATACATAAATAATAGAATATTTATCAAATATTACACTAAAAATCTTTTGAACCATGAAACTACTTCATAAAAAAAAAAAAGAGAGAGAGAGAGAGAGAGAGAGAGAGAGAGAATGCACCTGAAGGTGAAGGTACTCACCTACGTTTATGAAGACGAGCTCTTGCAGTCTTGAAATCCTGCTAAGAGATTACTCTCTGAAGTTCTTCTTCTTCTTCACTGTTGTATTATCAATTAATTCCCATGTACAACACTTTACTTTTATAATAAACACTTGCGGTGAGTTAAGAAACTCCGAAACGGTGAACTCCAGTGTACATCGTGCATGCCTGATATTCTCAGCAACAATGGTATTGGTATGCACGTCGTTCAAGACCACAGACGGGAGTGGAGTGCAGCCGCACAAATTAGCCTGTTGAGTCGGGTCGTGGCGAATATATTTAGCATGGGCGGCTGCTTGTTTAAACGTCTTGTGTCTAAGTAAGCTTAACAAGCTTCATCTGCGGCAAGGCCTCCATCACTCGTTCGTAAGATTTGCTCTTGCCTTCCCATTGGTCGAGGGGGGATTTATTGGATGAGCGTAGCGAGCGTAGCGAGCGTAGCGAGCGAAGCGAAGATTCCATTTCACTACACTGGAGAAAAAAATCCGGAATGTTTTTTTTTTTTTTTTCTTCTTTCTTTCTTTCTTTTTTCTTTCTGTATTTTTGTGTGTTTGTTAACACGATTCCGGCTAAACCGATACTCCGATTGCAATGAAATTTTATGGAGACCTTCGAAATCTCTGAACTTAGAACTGCCACGTTTTTGAGCGCAATCGGGAAATTTTTTCACATAAAAAACGCAATTTTACGATTTTTTTCGATTTTTAAAAAAATTCTTCGACTTATAACACCTACATGCTTTATCCGATTGTAATGATTTTTTCACAGAACCTTAATTTTATGAATTAATATATTCGTGTTAAATTTGAGCGCAATCGAATAATTATTTCTTATGCAAATTGCAATTTTACGATTTTTTCTTTTTAAAAAATTACGATTAATTAAAACAATTAAGTTAATTTTTTATTTTATTTAATTTAATTATAAAAATTAGGTTAATTTTTTTATATAATTTAATTTAATTAAAAAAAATCTTCGACTTAGTAATGATTTTTTCACAGAACAACAGAAAATCCGCGTAACACATGGCATCTCAATGCACCATATACGCTCATCCAACAACGCGGCGGGACTTAAGCGTTTTCCTAGTGTTAGTACTTGTACGTGAGTGTTATTGTTTCAAGAAAAAAAGTGTGGGAATATCATGTGCATTCGAAAAACTTTACGTTCATTTTGAAACATGTCTTGAAGTCTGCGGCAAGGCCTCCATCACTCGTTCGTAAGATTTGCTCGTGGCTTCCCGTTGGTCGAGGGGGGATTTATGTTAGTAGGCCTACTAGTACTGGTACGTGAATGTTATTGTTTCAAGAAAAAAGTGTGGGAATATCACGTGCATTCGAAAAATATTACGTTCTTTTTTAATCATGTCTTGAAGGAATAGTAAAGGGTAAAGAGGAATAATAGTGAAATCGAGTGAAATAAGAAAAAAGTGTAGAATAGTTCTTGTTCTTGTTCCCAGAAATGCATTGAGTAATAATAATCGTATTTATGACCTGTGAGTTCAGAGTATTTTATTCATTAAAACACCCATTAATTATAACCTTATCTATACATCACCATTTGATGAATGGATAGTCGAGGCGTAAAGTGACACGATTAACAGCCGTAAAGAGAGGCAGAATATATTATATAGAATTAAACAAATAAATAGTAGGAACACTTTCAGTTAAAAACAGTGAATTTATAACAATTTTCATCATTATTAAATGTAATAATATCAACACAGATATGTTCTAGCTTCAAAATTATATTTATAATTTTAAGTAGGGGTAATTATCAACTAAAATTAGGTCACAATAGTATGCTATAACTGACCTTTACTCGGATTACACGCGAAAGAAAGTTCAGTGCGATTTCTGGATAACTATTCATCTGCTAGATAGATAACTCAATTCCAAAGATTCTGATTGGTGGCTGTTGAAACTAGCAATGAACTTATTTTGTATATGGTTTCTTCACTTGCAGTGATCGACTGTGCCACCATATCCTGACTTTAGGATGTTTTCCAGGGTTTTCCTAGTCATATGGCGAAATCTGGGATAGAGTCACAGCCCAAAGTTTTTTCTATTAGCTTATTTTCGCACATCGTAAATCTAGTTGAAACCTGAATAGGAGCAACTTGTTCTTGTGCCGAATAATAAAAGTGACGGTGCAAACGCGTACTACTACTGCTACTACGCTCGCTGTCCGAGAGTGGAATCGTGTCCAGCTTGCTTGATCGGTGTTTAATACTTGAATACGCCGGTCTCTGTTGGTCATTGCTTGTCGATGGTGTCGGCGCCTACAGGGTTCGCTTTAAATTTTATCTACCCCTCCCACTGAAAATCAGTTATGTGACTCTAAAAACGAATTCATTTTGTATTTATTTATTTACGCTGAAAAAGTCGCCAGAAATAATAAAATTTATAACATCACAGCTCACAACAATTACAATATACAACAATTTAGTAAAAATTTGTCTAAGGCCCCGATAGCTCAGTTGGTAGAGCATCGGCTCGAACAGCCGGAGGATCTGGGTTCGATCCCCAGTCTGGAAAAACTTTTAGGACAATCACTTAGTTATTGTTAAACTAATTATTACCTTACTCTGGTCCTTCTTCAACTTCTGGACAAGAAAATTACTGTACTTAATAAAACAGTGATATTCGATACGTCAGCATTCAGAAAAGAGGCGGAGCAATACACGACCACTTTTGACCTATATATAATTATGAGCCTCGGGTCGAAATCCTTACTGAAGGTAGGATTCCCTGAGTCGTGCGACGAGTCGTGATTGATACCAACATCATGACCATTAACCAGTCTTTGGGAGGTACTCGTTACCTTAGTGGGCGCCGCGTTCACTTCCCAACCCCAGGATCTTGTGGTTTTAAAAGTTACTTTTGTGGGAACTTGGAACGAGTTAGTTTAGTATTCCTTGAAAAGTTTCTAAAGCGATTGTTATCCCGCCGAATTCAGAAGTAAAGATTAATATTACTATCCCAATTGCAAATTATTATCTGAGATACACTATTAAAAAAGACTGGCGTTCGAGACGTCCTAATTTCCAAAAAAATTACCATAGTAAATGTACCCCTGTGTATCCATGTTTACCCATTCATTTAGAGTTGATTTTTGTATGGTTATTTTCTAGGAATTTTTAGGGACGGGAACTTTAAAATGAACTAAAATGAAAGTTCCTTTTTTGTTTAGAGGAACAATAACTTAACTTACTTTCTTTCTTTACAAAGTAAGCAGGCCCTAACGAAGTTCATTTGCCCAACACTGAATGGTGAATATAACCGACCTTGGATAATTTCTAACAAACTTTCGCGTTTGGCCTTCCACTCACATGCCAATTAGGAGGATGTTCAAAGAAAATTATGCTTACGTCTTTATATTCTATACTGGAGTGTTTCACTATACCAGCTATACTAAAAAGAGTAACATCTGTTGAAAACATCATGACGTGTTGATAATGAGTATGTATTTGGATGTAAATGAATTTGAGATGTATTGGATGTACGATAGCGTATTGTCGCTAATAAACAAATATTATTATATTATAATTGCCATGCATGAAACATTTTAAAATTGACATTGAACTCACGGTTTGTCCAACCCAAGAAAAGTATTGACGTTTGTAGTATGAACTTGAAGATATGTTACGAACTTGGTGTTTATGACACTAGAAAACTTATAATCAGTATTGCGAGTAACTTATCTAACACATCTCACAGGCGAATACACCACTACTTCAGTGTATAGCTTGATGACTTCACGACCTTACGCCCTTTAGTTCCGACACCCACTGAAGGTGATATGCGTATTGTTAAAGTCAGATGGATTCACTGCTAATTACTGCTAATTAGGTGATCTCATTATGAACACAGTCGGGAGATGGATCATGCCCCACAACTCACGACTTCCATGCTGAACTTGGAAGTAAGTATTGTTATTGTGAAGAGCATTAATCCACAGCGATCGCGTTTTTATTTTTCTACAAATTAATTTGACTAAAATAGTGGAAATTGTTCCGATTTTAATTTTATGCAATTTATATGAAGACTTAACATTTGCAGAATATTTATAACATTGTATTATCATAAATAAATTTGAAACAAAAATAGGTTTGTCTTGAAAAATGTGTGGCTGATTGGCTAATACGAATCAGCAGTCAATTAGATGCGAGAATTAAGATTGCTCAATGTTAGGAAATTTTAAACTAACAATTTTAATTCAAAATTATTATTGATGATTCATTATTGACAACAGTGCGAAGCCCCAGAAGTGCAATACAATAGCATCCCATAGGATATACAATACAAACACAAACAGAGCAGGAGCACCAATTATTAATTTTTCAAATTAACACAAATGCAGGTGTTTCAAAATTCCAAGTGTTTTGTGTATATTATTATCATTATACAATAACATTTACATAACAACAGTGCGGATGTCCGATGTATATTGTGTGTGAAAAAGTTTATTCATAAGTATAAGCTAGAACAATTGTTTTTCATTTTAAAGAGTGGATTTATTTATTTAATTAAGAAGAACATTTCAGGTATCGCAAGAGTACAAACAGTATTCTGCCCTCAGAACATAGTTTGACCGAGAGCAGTGACATTGAGAATATTAAAGTATTGCTACGAAAAATGGTATTATATTGTACCTTACAACACGTTCAAGTTGTATGTTATTTGTAATGAAAAAATTATGAAGTGCCTATTAATAATAAAATAAATAGTTATGATCATCAGTGTTATCAACTATAAGAAAGTAATTCAAGAACAAGAATACAAACTAAGAATTAAATTTAAATTAAATTAGGGTACATGTTAAAAATAAACTGATAAAAGGTGTACCTATGTTTAAAATTGGTTCTGGTTGCCTTGTTTTTATACAAGTATTATCTGTGTATTATACCTATGTTTGATAGTGATCTGTGATTTCACCGTGCAAGCTAATAAAGTATTACGATGTATATTATTTTTTATTGTAGGAATATGTGGTTAATACACAGAAATTAGCATAATAAGGCTACTAGATTACCATAAGAAATTTAGTAATATGCACGAGATAAAAATATTTCACAGCAATTTATGTACAAGATACTAAAATACTGTATTCAAATTACCAGAATTGTTTTGTGTATGCACATTTTGAATGAAATTTGTGAAGGTAAAATTGACGCGACCATTTTTTATACTTGTTGCAATTGTTAAAAATAAACTGACAAAAGATGTACCTATGTTAAAACCCTTTATAGGGCAAAACTTTTGATCCATAATTTTTCTTTCTACCTTAACAATTTGAAATTTGTGATTTTTTAATGAATTTTAGATTTTTTTTTCTTTTTTCCTTGATCTTATAGGAAAAAATGCTTATTTTGAAATACAAATTGCAATCAAAGTTTAAAATTATTAAAAAATTAAGTATATTTTTAAAAATTAGATTTTATTTCCAACTTTTAATTTTTTTAATTTTTTTGCATGTTCAAATTGAATCTTCTACAGGCAAACAAAATATCCGGGACATCCCGGAAATTTGTGTATTTTTGTGTTTTTATACACAATTCGATTTTTGATCAATTATAAAAATTGTTCTCAGACAAAACAAAGCAGCTTTTTGACCGGGTGTAAAGTATGAAAATCTAACAGATTTAATTATGTAGATTTTGAAAAGAAGTGGTAACTATGTGCACCACTAACCTATAAAGGGTTAAAATTGGTTCTGGTTGCATTGTTTTGATACAAGTATTAGCTGTATAATTTGCCTATGTTTGATAGTAATCTGTGATATCACCGTGAAAGCTAATAAAATAGTACGGTGTTATTATTTTTAGTTTAGGAATATGTGGTCCATAGACAGAAATTAACATGTTCAGGCTGCTAGATTACCATTATGAATTAGTAATATGCACGTGATAAAAATATTTCACAGCAATTTATTTAGAAGAAACTAAATTAATGTATTCTCATTATCCGAATAGTTTTGTGTATGCACATTTTGAATGAAATTTGTGAAAGTAAAATTGATGCGACCATGTTTTATACTTGTTGCATTAATTGCCTTTTGCTAAAAGAGCTATGTTTTCTAAACGTGCTTAATCTTCTTTTGTGATCACATTACAACAGGACACATGTCCCACTAGTGCAATACACCGTAGTACATAATCAACAAAAGAATAAAAAAAACACTGAATACAATACAATTACCATTCACAACAGATGACTATAAATGTAATATAAAAATTAATGTACGATTGTGTTCTTGTATGTAAATTAAGTGTATGATTGTGTGAGTAAGTGTGAAAAGTGTAAATATAAATTGAATGTACAAACATGAGTGACTAAAGACATTAGTGAAGTTGATTATCGATTATTTCTTTAAATTGATTTCGAAAGTGATGATATTTAGTATTGCGCTAATCTAAATGAGGCCTATTCAAAGTAATAAGACTTCAACCTTATCAAACAGGAATACCTGTGCACATCAATGCGGCTGGCGGGAACGGTAGTTCACTGTAGTTCAATTATTCATAGAGGCGAGTCCAGCAGGTAATTTACAAATTTATAAAGAACAACCATATCCATAAATTTCCTTCGGCTTTCACGAGTGCTTAGCTTGTTTTCAGAACACACACCCAGATAATTCACTCTGGTATTCCGTATTATAGCCTTGAAGCGCAGGTGGTTGAAATATCGTTGATACTGTATTATTGTGTAAATAACTGTTGTTTGCGTATTGTATATTATTATTTATGATATTTACTATACCAAAATGCTAGTAATAAAAAACTGATACATTGAATATAGAGTGGACATGGTTGTATTATGGTATGACATGTTGCTGTAAAGTTCACTTCGCTGGTGGTTGGATGTACTGAAGTGATGGCAAGTCTATGGGTGAAGATCTGCTGGTTAATTTACTTCGTAATGTATTGCAGGTTACCAATCATTCGGTAAGCAAGGTCCATCACCTAAAACAGAATCTAGCATTAAAAAGAAATCAACCGAATAAAATTAAGTGAAAATGAGTGTTAAAATCCACTATTTTCGTAAAAAAAACATCATTTAATCAATCGAAATTTGCTGTCAAATTACAACGAAATCGTTCTTTTGTACACACGAAAATTATTTCCCCCATTTCTGATTTTGTATTAATTACCACAATTTGAGGTGGACAAAAGAACAGCCCTAGTACTTCCGACCGCCATGTTTTTGACAAACCATTATTTTAGATACTTCAACCTTGATACAGCAGACATTAGAGAGTTGTAGTGTAGGCTGTGTTTAGCCGTTAAGCCCTTCCGTTCCCAGTGTAACCATATGGCAACGGAAAGTTTAAAAAAAATGGCGGGTAAATTTTGGTTTTTGAGTTTAACCCTTATTTTTTAAAACAATTTGGTAAAGAAAAAATATATAGATTTTTTTCCCAATTCAATGGGACGAATAGTGCCTATTTTGAGAGAAGATTGAAAATACACAGGTGCTAAAAAGGCTAAAAACAAAAAAAATTGGTTTGTCCCGAAAAAATAATAAATCTCCAGTACTGGTGTTATTTGAGATACACAAAATCTAAAATATACAAACAATTCAGGATAAAATCTAGTTCTAGAAATGCACTTCAAATTTTATTTTTAACCAAAAATGAAGATTTGATTCAGAATCCAAAATTCCCATTTTTTTAAAAAAAGCTTAAAAATCCGGATAAAAAATAAAAAAAATACCAAAATTCTTTTTTAAAAAATTGGATTTTTAATTGAATTACTACAACTACCTAATTAAGACAAAATTAATTCGGGAATGAAAGGGTTTTTAAGCCCTTAAAGGGGTATTTAACCGCTAAACTCAAAAAATATATTTCATTCAGGCTAACTAGTAATGAATTTAGCAATTAACAGAAAAATTATTGAGGCCACCATGACCTCCCAAAAAATTGTCAAACATGACATTTTTCGAGCTAGGTCCCATCGGCAAAAATCTCCCATAAGAAATAACATGGGGACGATCTTTGTGCCCCGTGACCTTGGAGGATTTTGATCCAAAAAAATACTGGCCATTATTGACGTACTCGACAGCCTTTTCTGTAAATTATCTATATTTTGTTTTGTAATTTGGGCAAGTAGTTCGGTCAAAATATGCTGATTACCAAGATGGGGTGTGATTTTGGAATGCATAATTTTGCGTGTTAGAGTGTTTATTTGTGCACAGTTTCAAGACACGATGTTGTAAAGGGGCATTTTAGATTGGTACTATGCTCTAGTATCTATGTGGACCAAAAAAGAAGCAGGTTAAAGCCGATTTAGGAAATTTTCCAAAACACCAATTTTCGCCAATTTCTAGATCAAAAAAATTAAAAAATTCGTGTTAAATCACAGTTACAAGATATAATTTTTTAAACGGTCATTTAAGTGTAGTATTGTGCTATAGATCACGTGGTAAAAAATAATTTTTGGGTTTTTTTAGCCCCTTTAAGCCCATGTTTCAAGCCACATTTGATTCCTTTATTTCGTCAGCTGACGCAGCTAAAATGGTTTGGCAAAAACATGTCAACCAATTTATCACTGTATGTCCGCTCTTTGATAGGCTCCATACACGTAATCAACCACCAGAGCACTCTTTAGCGGGTTGTTAAGTTTAAAGTAATCTGAGGCGTACACTAGCGTTTAAAAGAACTCCTGTACTCGAAAAGGGCGAATGACTTTAAAACAATTTAAACTAAGGCATGAGCATTGGACAAGCAGGGAAAGAGAAAGAAATAAAATGTTTAGGAGACAGCGAGTTAGATAATTGGATGAGCGTAGCGAGCTTAGCGAGCGAAGCGAAGATTCCATTTCACTACACTGGAGAAAAAAATCCGGAATGTTTTTTTTATTTTTTATTATTATTTATTTATTTATTCAACGTCTATCCTATTCAGTTATAAAAACTGATTTATAAAGGAGGACAACTAAATAAATCTAATTACATAGATGCAGACACAACAATGAACTACATTTAAGTAAATATTTGAATAGTAATATTACAACAATGCATTAAATACTCAACAAATTTGATAACAAATAAAAAGGATTTTAAGTGCAATTTATGAATGAATCGAAAATATAAAAAAGGGGGGGGGGAATGAAAATAAAATAAAAAAGAAAAGAAAAAGAAAATAAAAGAAAAAAGAAAAAAGGAAAGGAAAAAAAAGCAGTTTGCATTTTTGTGTGTTTGTAAACACGATTCCGGCTAAACCGATACTCCAATTGCAATGAAATTTTCTAGAGACCTTTGAAATCTCTGAACTTAGAACTGCACGGTTCAAAAAAATGATCGAAAAATTATTTCTCATGAAAATTGTAATTTTACGATTTTTTTCAATTTACTTTTTTTTTTCTGTTTGTATTTTTCTGTGTTTGTTAACACGATTCCAGCTAAACCGATACTCCAATTTCGATGAAATTTTCTGGAGGCCTTCAAAATCTTTGGACTTAGAACTGCCACGTTTTTGAGCGCAATCGAAAGATTATTTCTCATGAAAATCGCAATTTTACGATTTTCTTTCGTTTTTCTTATTTTTTCTGTTTGTATTTTTGTGTGTTTGTTAACACGATTCCGGCTAAACCGATACTCCAATTACGATGAAATTTTCTGGAGGCCTTCGAAATCTTTAAACTTAGAACTGCCACGTTTTTGAGCGCAATCGAAAAATTATTTCTCGTTAAAATTGCAATTTTACGATTTTTTTTTCGATTTAAAAAAAAATTCTTCGACTAGTACCATCTACATTCTTTATCCGATTGTAATGACTTTTTCACAGAACCTTAATTTTATGAATTAATATATTCGTGTGAAATTTGAGCGCAATCGAAAAATTATTTTTTATGAAAATCGCAATTTTACGATTTTTTTAATTTTTTAAAACATTCTTCGACTTATACACTTACATGCTTTATCCGATTTTAATGATTTTCTCACAGAACCTAAAATTCATGAATTAAAATATTGTTGTGAAATTTGAGCGCGATCGAAAAATAATTTCTCATGAAAATCTCAATTTACGCTTTTTTCGTTTAAAAAAACCTACGCTCATCCAACAACGCGCCTGAAAAAGCGTTTGCGAAGCTTCCTAGTATGATAAATATTCTTATAATTCTTCATGTAGTATCTTTGTGGCTAGCTCTAGCTACTCGCCTGGGAGAAGTTCTTGCGAGACAGTGGATCCAGACCAGTGGGTTTTATCTCCAGGGAAACGTTGGCTCGGCTCATGATGATCAGCATCGACTTCTTGAAGCTCGGCGAGGCGTCAGTCCAGTCGCTGTTGTAGATAGACTCGCAAACAGCGTCGTGCTACCAAACACGTATTTAATTACTATATATTTACAACGACCGATGAATTTTTATTTATTAATTAACAATTTATTTGTTAACGGCAGACATGGCAGGGCTCTGCATTGTTACATATATTATGGCATTGGACTTGCCTACGTTTAACTGTTCATAATGTAGAATCATATGATCAACTTTATATAAAAAAAACATGCATAATATAGCCTATTTCTGAAACACACAGACACACCTGATAAGTTTCGAGATGACGAACTTTCGGTCGATATGAATGCCAAGGTTGTGTGGTTATCGACCTCAGATAGGAAACCGCCATAAATTATAGAACCCGTGAATACAAGTTTTCTCTTATGGATTTGATAAAAGGTTTTTATCATACGTTAATTCATTATTTATAGGTATTTCTCTTTGAGTTGCTTCCGTTTTTCTTTGACAAACTCTGTTGTAAAGCCGACTGCCCAAACCAAACATTATCAAATCGATTTCTACGGAATACGAATCACCGACCTGCCTCTTTTGGCCCAAATTTGAACTGCCTGGCGCCGGCGGTAAGTTGCCGCGCTGGATGGTTCCCAACTACGACGACCATGACAACACGAACGATGACAAAGACGATGACGACCGCGACGTGAAAACCCCCTTTTCCTTCCCCTATGCGTGGCTGGTTCTGTGACCAGCGTGTGACTTTCCTCACCCACACCGCCCTACGCTAGAGTGACGCATTATAACTTAACGGTTGACGCGCTCTAATCCAAATAAACTAAAACTGGTATGTGATCTTGGCAATATGAACGCCCACTACATTAAATTATACGAGTTAAAAAATTTATATGAATGTAGTGGAAGTGATTGTTCGTTTATTTATATTGTCGTTGTAATTGCATTTTAATTTTAATTTCACATAATAAACATTTTGTATTGTTCTAGTATAACATTGCCGAAACATTATCTAGGTGCCCGTTAGGGCGCCGCAGCCAAGCCGCGGTGCGCTACACACTCAGGCACCTTATACAGCAAGCAGAGTTGGGGTGATTTCGAGGTGTCACCCAGCCGTCATGAAACGTGATGTGAACTTGAAAACTATCAAAATCGAGGGGATTTAAGTACCTGACAACACGTGCCAAATTTGGTTGGGGTACGAGCATTCCTTCTTGGTAAAAAAATGGCTTGAAATTAAGGATGTTAGTTACTACTACTACTCCCGAGTACTACTGTCTAATTCGTCAGTTTCAATTGTCCAGCGATTCTGACCAAACGGGTGGGGCTACAACTTTCATATTCGACATGGACATTATGGTAATAGTGATGTAGTTCCTTTTGAAAGAAAAGGTTGAAAAAGTTTGCTGGAAGGCTTCCAAATAAAAGTTTTAATATAAGCCTTATACAGGCATACAATCAACAAGTAACTATAGTTACTTGACAATGATCGCCCATATTGTTTACAAAAAACATGTATTTGGGCCACTAGATATTTTACATTCTATTGTTAATTGTTAATTTCATAGCAATTAAATTGAATAATTTTGCAATAGAACTTTAAAAAGTAATGAGATCCCACACATAACAAAAACATGTAAAAATACAGCCAAACCTTACACACTCAAAAGAATTGAGATCTAAAAAAGGGCCAAGCTCATTTACCCTTTCACAATTGCGCATTCATAATTCATAAACGTACAGTGTCCCGTAACGGCATCCTAGAAAAGCTTGGTAAAATAGAATTTGCATGACAATTACGTTTAAATTATTTAGAAAAAAGAATTTGGAGGAACTTTTATGTTTAAATTAATACTACCTAGTTGCAAATTAATAGTTAAAGGGGCTAAAAACCCAAAAAATTATTTACCACGTGATCTATAACACAATACTACATTAAAATGACCGTTTCAAAAATTATATCTTGTCCCTGTGATTTAACACGAATTTTTTAATTTTTTTAATCCAGAAATTTGCGAAAATTGGTGTTTTGGGAAATTTCTTAACCTCTTCATGCATGATTTTTCCAATTTTCTTAGAATAATTATTTTAGTATTCAGGGGAAAAATAAAAAATACTAAAATTATTGAAAAAATTCAAAATTAATTTTTTGGGGTACATTTCGGCCTCGGAATTAAATGGCACATATGTGTACACTATGCAACAACGGAAAAATAGGAGCATACAACAAAATCTTACATATAGATTTGAATTAGTATTTTATGTAGGAATTATGTCAGTTTATGACATTTTAAACAAAGCAATTTGAAAAAAAGTATAATTTTACATATCTAATCAATAAAATAATAATAAAATTGTGATTATAGTAGATGATTATGTGATTAGGGCCAAAATACAAAAAATAGCCTTAGGAATTTATAAACAAAGAATGCCAAATAATTATGGGTATATTGAAGTTAACAATCTTACAAATTATTAATTACTATGCATCATCTAGTCAACTAATTAACTACTAATTAGCCTCATTACCGTGTGGGAGAACACGTTTTACAATAATTGTAGACTACATTTGGGATAAAAAATACTTAAAAGTAAAATATTATGATTTAGTTGCATAGCTTTAAAATATTTTGCAAAACAATGGCAAAAACAAACAATAACCTCAAAATAACATTCAACCCAAAGTGCATAGTGTCATCAAATGATGCCACATATTTACCATCCATATTTAGCTGTAAATTTTTAAAACGTTTTAGATCTACATCAACAAATTAATTAAAAGTGTGTTTAAAAAATAAATAATTTATTGTGCCTTTATATTCGGTCGAATGACGTGACTAATTATGCAAAAAACATGTGGCATTTTGTCAACAATGAATATTGGGGGCGTGGCCAAAAGAACAGCTCAATTCCTTGTCCCGTCACGTGCTGCTACCTAGCGGATTTTTTCAGAAGTACTAAACGGCATCACTTGTGTATTCTATGCATTGGTGGCACAAAATTTTTATTTTATCTCATTAAATATAATTAAAATATAAGTGGCATCATATGACGCCTCTATGCGGGTTAAACCGGCTTTAACCTGCTTCTGTTTTGGTTCACATAGATACTAGAGCATTGTACCAATCTAAAATGCCCCTTTATAACATCGTGTCTTGAAACTGTGCCCAAATATACCCTCAAACGCGCAAAAATATGCAATCCAAAATCACACCCCATCTTGGTCATCAGCATATTTTGACCGAACTACTTGCCCAAATTACAAAACAAAATTAAGAGAATTTGCAGAAAAGGCTGTAGATTACGTCAATAATGACCAATTTTTTTTTGGATCAAAATCCTCCAAGGTCACGGGGCATAAAGATCGTCACCATGTTATTTCTTATGGGAGATTTTTGCCGATGGGACCTAGCTCGAAAAATGTCAAGTTTGACAATTTTTTGGGAGGTCATGGTGGCCCCAATAATTTTTCTGTTAATTGCTTAATTCATTACTAGTTAGCCTGAATGAAATATATTTTTTGAGTTTAGCGGTTAAATACCCCTTTAAACATTTTGACAAGCTTTTCTAGGATGTTGTTACGGGACACTGTACGTTTATGAATTAATAATGCGCAAATGTGGAAGGGTAGATGAGCTTGGCCCTTTTTTTTAGATCTCAATTCTTTTGAGCGTGTAAGGTTTGGCTGTAATTTTACATGTTTTTGTTATGTGTGTTTACAAAAACAAAAAGTTGTGTAGTTGGCTTAAATTTTAATTGCATCCACAATAATTTCATTTGTGTGATGTTCACATTGAATAAGTTATTCAAAAGCTACGACGTTACTTACTTGATCAGTTATCCGGTTAATTACGTCGTTCAGTGTCAGGTAAATAAGTAACACCGCAAATACGTGAGTCACACCTTGGATCTTTGTCGCATCAATTGTGTAATCCTGAAAAAAGAAGCACAAAGCAAGTTAAATTTAGTCGACATTCTGAGATTTCATTATGCTCAATTATTTATTAGTAGGAAGCTTCGCAAACGCTTTATCAGGCGCGTTGTTGGGTGAGCGTATGTTTTTTTAAAAGAAAAAAAGTGTAAAATTGCGATTTTCATGAGAAATTATTTTTCGATTGCGCTCAAATTTTACATAAATATATAAATTCATAAATTGAGTTCTGTGAAAATATCATTACAATCAAATAAAGCATGTAGATGTTATAAGTCAAAGAATTTTTTTTAAGCGAAAAAAGCGTAAAATTGCGATTTTCATAAGAAATTATTTTTCGATTGCGCTCAAATTTCACACCAATATATTAATCATAAAATTAAGGTGCTGTGAAAAAATTATTACAATCGGATAAAGCATGTAAGTAGGTATTATAAGTCGAAGAATTTTTTTTTTAAATCGTAAAATTGTGATTTTCATAAGAAATAATTTTTCGATTGCACTCAAATTTCACACGAATATATAAGTCAATTAAATTAAGGTTTTGTGAAAAAAATCATAACAATCGAATAAAGCATGTAGGTGTTATAAGTCGTTTTTTTTAAATCGAAAAAAATCGTAAAATTGCGATTTTAATGAGAAATAATATTTCGACTGAAGTTACAAAACGTGTCAGTTTTAAGTTCAGAGATTTCGAAGGCTTCCATAAAATTTCATCGCAATTTGAGTATCGGTTTAGCCGGAATCGTGTGGACAAACACAAAAAAAACGGATTTTTTTCTCTAGTGTAGTGAAATGGAATCAAATGGAATCTTCGCTTCGCTCGCTACGCTCATACAATAAATATTACTTAAATTGAACTTCGTTATCAAAGTATTTAAAGGATCGTGTGCTGTTAAGCTTAAATTGTATCTAGGAGCCAGTAAGGGCGCCGCAGCCAAGCCGCGGTGCGCTAACACTCCGTATACAGCAAGCAGAGTTGGGATGTTTTCGAGGTGTCACCCAGTCACGAAAAGTGTTTAAATTTTAAATTTTAAATTTTAAAGTGACTTTTAAAAGTAAATTTAAAAAATAAAAAAATTGCAAATTAAAAAAGTACATTTTACAAGTTCATGTAAATTTGATCTTGAGTTGATTTTTTTTTAAAATATGCCGATATGACAATATTGTGAGCCGAATTCCAGCTGAACTGCGGGAAGACTGCATGCGCCGATATTTATCCCTCGGACATTCCTATTATACAGATATTCAATAATGTCCCTGCATTGGCAGATTTCTCGCAAGATATTTAAAAACATCTTTAATTCACATCTATTGACTTTTCCACAGAGTGGCTTTCCGACGAACTGTCGTCCTCATCAATGATATAATAGAAACACTTATTATTAAAGTTAATGGAAAGATTTTCACGAGATATTGCTAAAATGTTTTCCAGGCAAAAGTTCTGGATAATGTTTGTCGACGGTGACAGAGAGTTAAAAATTAGCTCAGAGAAGTGAAAGCTACATCTGCCATGTCCATAAATGCTGAAAATACTGAATGCAAGCAGTTTTTAATTTTTGAAATATGGATTTAAATAACGTACACAACTCAAATAGAAACTTGGTGTTATTTGGTGTCTGGAAAATTTAGAGAAGAACGGGACGACTGAACCTAATGCACTTCTAATTGCATAACCCAACATTGCTCCTTACACTCAACCTACCTTATGAAAAAGCATAGCGGCAATTCCCAACGCAACCGCACAAGTTATAAAAAATGCCACATTCATAGCGTTACATAATGACTGCCATGTGTTGAAATATCTGAAACAAAACAAAACCAGTCGAACATGTTTAAATATATTGAAAACACTTTAGTGGAATTAACTCTATTTTTATTATATAAAATTACAACGTTTCGGAAATGACTTAAACTTTTTCCGTCTTCAGGTTTCTTGTCGAAAACAAAAAATCATTTTATCAAAAGTATATCAAAACAAACAAAGACAATAGCCAAGGTCAATAAAGTTTAACATTTCACACATGGAAGTTGAAGCCATGTTGGAAAAAGAGAAAATTGAAAGAGTCAGCTTTGATAACATCAAAAGACAAGTCTTGTATAAGCCAGCCGAGTACCTATTTTCCTCCTATGTGGATTCCTTTAGTAAATACTAAGAAATAGCCTTTTTGTTTGTATCACCTTGATTTTGTCAACTTCCATGTGTGAAATGTTAATTTTATCGATCTTGGCTATCGTCTTGTTTGTTTTGATATACTTTGATAAAATGATTTTTTGTTTCGACAGAAACCTGAAGACGGAACAAGTTTAAGTCATTTCCGAAACGTTGTTATTTTATATAATAAAAATAGAGTTAATTCCACTAAAGTGTTTTCAATATTATAATGAACTCTACTAACTTTAAAACTAATATGTTTAAATATCTACAGTGCACTAATTTGACGCATAACAAGGGTAAGTTTTGCAAAGTTACCTTAACAAATGTACGTGAAGGAGAATGCCTTCTGCAAGAACGTTTTGCATTTCCTTATCAAGCTCGTTGTAAGAAATAACTTTTTGGTTATTCACAGCTTTCCCTTGATAGTACCTATGATCTGTACCTTCCATTTCAATTATAAAAGACGTACTGGTTTCCTCCAAAGATAATGCGTCACTCCCTTCAATGCCAAGGCCACCATCTGATTCATAGACCGGGCATAATACTCGTTCCGTTCTTAGGCAATTACGTTGCAATGTCCCTTCTAGGGACACCTCGTCCCTTGCACTTACAGCACCATGCATGAGCATGGGACAATCTTCTTCAGAGAGTAGGCTCATCATAGGTTGAATATCTGCCCTTATAGCTTCGAGCACAGCTCTTCTAGCTTGGAGCAAAGTACCTTGCAATGTCATGCCAGGTATGTCAGTTCCTTGACTGTTTGCACTGTCAAGGAATACATCCGGGTCAGTTGCAATTGTAGCGGGTCCCATCAAATTTCTTTTCCGAATTCTGTTTATTGAAATTGATTTGACGTTTTCAATTTTGTTATTGAGAATTGAGAAGTTGTTTAAAGGCAATATAATTGACATAGCTAACATGGAATTAAATGTGCTATTGGCAAAAGCATGAGACAACGTCTGAATCATTCGTATGAACAGCGTGATCTCGAATGCTGGTGAAGATTTTCCCCACGGATACCACTCTCTGAAACAAAATTGTGTACATTAGACTGACGAAGGAAGATAGATGCCAGGAGTTGACAATATGTAGGGTATATGCTCATTAAGTAAAGTTATGCAAAGTTCATAAATATGAAATTATATTAAAGTACATTAAAGCAATTTAATATTGAATATTATATGTTACCTGGTAATAAATCTTCGTTCTGGCAGTAGAGTTGAAAAATACAAAAATACAAGTGATGCAGAAAAAATGTAGAAAATAGTTATGTGATTGAATGTTACAACTTTTTGACAAAGCACCCTCGAGCGGTCATACATCGCCTTTTGTTCTTTATTGTCCAGTTGTTCACGTTTTATCATATCTTCTACTTCATCTGCAAGCTCTTTTCGAAAACGATTCTTTTGAAAGAACATAGTAGATATGCCTACCAAGATAAAACAATACATCATCATCATGAAAAGATTCAGCACAACATCGACAGTAGAGCCCCAGTACGTGTAAATTGCTACTGGTGTCGTGAAAAGTACTTGGATGGAGAGAGGAATTATCAAAAAGTAGGGATAAACTTTGCGGAATAATCGTTGGACAAGTTGAAGAGATGGATACTTGACAAGCAGGTGAGCCATCCAAGGGCTGTAGTACTTCAGGTAGAACTTAAGGTCGGGCTCGGTGTCATCGTCCCACAGACCTGCAAGAAGATAATGTTTATATGAACAGATATTTCAGTTCAGGAGTTTCAGATTTCGTCACAGCCACCCTGAAATTTAAGAGGGTTCACCACCCTTTTGACAGTTAGTAGGCCCTAAATAGCGGTTTGCTCGGCCAAAAAGCATCCTACGTATATACAATTTTGCAAACTTGTCAATAAAGCATACATGGACGTTCTTACGGTCATAGATTTTCAAAACTTTGACTTGATCAGCCAGAAAAAATTCACGAATATAGTCAATTTTGGACTTTTTAACAAAATTGAAATTCGTGAAATCTAATTTATTCTTTATAAATTATTTCAAATAAATTTTAGGAATGTGTTAATGTAGAAACCTTTATTTCCACTTTCTTGAGATATGTTCAAAATTTCTAACAACTGTGATGTCATTCAGCCGAGCAAACAGAAAATTGCCTCAAACGCAGGTGGTGAACGCTCTGAAGGCCTTTGGTTTGCAAAATTTGGTGGGAGGGGGAATTAAAAGGTTTGGGCGCTTCTCAAACTCGACGCTCAGTGTTTCTACTGCAGTACTTGCGCACTTTTAGGATTACTCACCGGAAAATGTTCATTGAACCAAACTTAATTTCCACTTCTCAAACATGGACCTGTTTTCCATTTCAGGTCCTATCTATTTCTTGCGAGTCCTCAAAGTCCTAACAAACTGTTCACTCCGGGTCAATGTTTGCGATTTTCTTTTATCCAATGGAATCGTATTTGGGGAAACAAGCCCACAAGCACAAGGATAAGGAGAACTTAACTGAGTACGCCAAACAAATTAGCTTGATTGGTGTAACGATGTGGACGTAGATCGAAAAGTATGAACGCACACTTTCCGTCTAGAATCCTGGCGTTCCCGTGCTGATTTCATTGTGATTTTAAACTTCGTCCAGTTGTACACAATTCTGTTGATACGATGTTGTAAAAAATGCGATGTTTGTGGCTTAATTATTCCCCGTCCCCATCTACACATGCAGATGAAATGAAAAGGTTCGGCGTTCGGTGGTTTTTTCCGCGAAAGTTTAGTTACTCCCTGATTTGCTGTTCCTGATTTTTGGCTAACCTCATATTTGTTTGAGTGGGATCGTCCAACAAATTAGTTTTTTCTTTTCGTTTTTCTTTTTTGATGATTTTTCTTTCCTTTTTTCTTTCTTTTCTTTTCTTTCTTTTTCTTATTTACAAACTTCTGATAGTTAAGTGAGATTTAACTAATTATTAATTTAATTTATTTTTTAATGAGATAATGGAATTTCGTTTGTGGCCATAATATTTTGGAATAATTGGATTCATCGATTCAGTGATAAGTGGGAAAATCTTTGGCCGATCGGAAGAGTTTAAAGTATAGTATACGTGTTTATACATAAATCAAGTGATATAATTTAACTAAATTGGATTTAATTGGATTACCAATTAATTTAATATGTTTTCTCACATATTATTTACTCGTAAAATAAGCTTTAATTTGATACCCAAGTCGACTATGTCGTGTTTATTTTGTACATAAAATTAAGATTTATGTGTATATTAGGAAAGTTAAGGGAACCCGACTTTGATGCCATTGTATTGTTTTTATTAGATACTCCAGTGTTGACTGTGGTTCGTGAATGTCAAACATTTAACTAATATTAAATTAATTAATTATTTCAATTATCTATTAATTTCTAAGAATATCTATAGGGATCAATATCTAAGAATTTCGTTTGGGGCAATATAAACTTGGATTTGTAGGCATTATGCTAATAAAGTTGTTTATTTTAATGAAAATTACATTATAATTAATAAATTTGAAAATATGTTGTTATTTATTCCTTTTAAAATAATCTTTTACTTTATACCAATTTCGACTGTTGTCTCTTTTATTTTTTATTTCAGAATTAATTAAATTAATCCAATTAATAAGATAGTTACTGCATCTCAACTTGGGCCATCGATTTTTAGATTCCGTGTGATCATATTAGTAATTTTACCAATTTTCATGCTTTCTTGACGATTTGCACGATTGTTTTAATTTGTACTGGAGCTTATGGTCTCCACTTATTAGAAATCCCCATCGTCCATTCAGAGTGATACATTCTCGACTTAGCATAAATAAATACTAGGGAAACGCCAAAGTCGTTGTTAGACGAATGAGTGAGCCATGTGTTTAGTACCCGGTGACATTCCCTTTCTTCCCCCTACCTAAGGCCTCTCTAGCCTATCGTAAGCTAGAGTGGCGCATTATGGCCTTACAGTTGACGCGCCCTTATACCAACGAAACTTAAAAACCCTATTATTTATACCACTATAATTATCAAATTTAAATGCAAATATTCCCGGGTACTCAACACATAACTCGCTCACTCGTCTAACAACGACTTTGGCGTTTCCATAGTCTAGTTGGCTAAGGCGCCCTTATACCCGAAATCTGGAAGCCCTATGGGTTCAAATCCCCCGGTCGGAGAAGATGTTTTAATTTCTGGATTGTATTTAAAAAAATTATAAAACATGCTTTGAAATGCATACAATACTATGGAAAACATAGCCAGTACAAAATACGAGTAAAGATTGCAAGGTTTACTCAATATCCTAACGGAATTTAGGGGAACCTTGGTCGTGCAATATCCGATAAACCTTAGTCACTCACTGCTATGCATGTTCAGAGCCTGACAAATTATTCGATAAAAATGACTTCTTCAAGAACAAAAGCACTGTTGTTAAAATGAAATCTCATATTTTTCAATTTATTATTTCTTGTAGGTTTAAATCGCAACGGATTGTGCTCATTTTGTTAGCAGTTCTCAGTTACCTGGTCACGGATGTCTGTTTAAAATTTCAGCACAATCTATTTGGCCGTTCGGCCGTATAGACCGGACAGACATACAGACAAACATTTAACATTTGACAGACACATTAGTCACGACCGATCAAGTGGCGTTACAAATCCTCATTCGCTTCGCTTACTCGTCTAATTAATTAAATGTTTTTTATGTTACATACATTGTTATTATAACAATTTAAATTCTCAATAAGATATTTTCACGTTACTCCATATGACAAGAGCAAGTGTTATTTCAGAAACCCCCTAAGTAATATTTTAAATTTTTGTTTTGAATTGTTTGAATATGGAAACATTCCAAAACGGAAATAATATTTTTTTCCCCATATAATTAAGCGAGCGAAGCGAGCGTTTCCATTTGACTCTGCCGAAAAAAATAGTCACTGGTTTTGTTTTTTGTTTGTTTGTTTTTTTTGTTTGTATGTCTCGCCATAACGTTCGAACGGAGGCTCGGATCGAGTTGAAATTTTTACCATCCGCCAGCTTCGTTCTCGATTGAATGCCATTAGTTTTGTGGCAAAATCGTTCAAAAAGTTAAAAAGTTACATTAAAGTTAATCAAAAGTTTAAAAAAAAAAACTAAACGGCGACAAAATCTGAGGTGGCCAAATCATTTAGAATGTCCGTCCGGTCATGAATATGTTAATTTTATTTTGATCCGATAAGTATAGTGTAAATGGAAATTACATTATAACAAAAGTAACGTTGCCATGGCAACGAAAAGACGCGCGAAGTTTCTAATGCACTGCCACCTAGAAGTAATCAAAATACTTTCGAAGAAGCAGTGTATTATTTGTCACCAAAGAGTTTAAATATAGTTTTCCCAAGGAAATGATGTCAAGGTCCTCTAGATGGCGGTGGATTTTATCCACAAAGTAAAGATTTACACACGGGTTTACCCAAATACCTTGACAATAATAAATAATATTGGAAACATGGCCCTGTGGACAGCGAACGTTGCAAATTTTAAAATTTACAAAAATGTGCAATGTGGGTCTAGCTACAGCACGTGCTCGCTTATCAACGCGTCCAACTGAGCGTTTCCTAGTAGCATATAATAATACTACTTAATTAAGCGAGCGAAGCGAGCGTTTCCATTTGACCCTGCCGGAAAAATTTGTCACTCGTTTTGTTTTTTTTTGTTTTTTTTTTTTTTTTTTTTTTTGTTTGTATGTCTCGCCATAACGTTCGAACGGAGGCTCGGATCGAGTTGAAATTTTGACCATCCGCAAGCTTTGTTCTCGATTGAATGCCATTAGTTTTGTGGCAAAATCGTTCAAAAAGTTAAAAAGTTACATTAAAGTTAATCAAAAGTTTTTTTTTCAAACTAACCGGCGACAAAATCTGAGATAGCCAAATCATTTAGAATGTCCGTCCGGTCACGAATATGTTAATTTTAGTTTGATCCGATAAGTAGTGTAGATGGAAATTACATTATAACAAAAGTAACGTTGCCATGGCAACGAAAAGACGCGCGAAGTTTCTAATGCACTGCCACCTAGAAGTAATCAAAATACTTTCGAGGAAGCTGTCACCAAAGAGTTTAAATATTTTTCCCAATGAGTCAAGGTCCTCTAGATGGCGGTGGATTTTATCCACAAAGTAAAGATTTACATACGGGTTTACCCAAATACCTTGGCAATAATAAATAATATCGGAAACATGGCCCTGTGGACAGCGAACGTCGCAAATTTTAAAATTTAAAAAAATGTGCGTTGTGGGTCTAGCTATAGCACGTGCTCGCTTATCAACTCGTCCAACTGAGCGTTTCCTAGTTATTAGTTGAGTTCAGTTATTATTGATACAGAATATAATATGATTTTTACTTACTTAATTAAGCGAGCGAAGCGAGCGTTTCCATTTGACTCTGCCGGAAAAATTAGTCACTGGTTTTGTTTTTGTTTTTTTTTTGTTTGTTTGTTTGTTTTTTTTTTTGTTTGTATGTCTCGCGATAACGTTCGAACGGAGGCTCGGATCGAGTTGAAATTTTGACCATCCGCAAGCTTCGTTCTCGATTGAATGCCATTAGTTTTGTGGCAAAATCGTTCAAAAGTTACAAAGTTAGATTAAAGTTAATCGAAAGTTTTTTTTTCAAACTAAACGGCGACAAAATCTGAGATAGCCAAATCATTTAGAATGTCCGTCCGTTCACGAATATGTTAATTTTATTTTGATCCGATAAGTGGTGTAGATGGAAATTACATTATAACAAAAGTAACGTTGCCATGGCAACGAAAAGACGCGCGAAGTTTCTAATGCACTGCCACTTCGAAGTAATCAAAATACTTTCGAGGAAGCAGTCTATTATTTGTCACCAAAGAGTTTAAATAGTTTTTCCCAAAGAGTCAAGGTCCGCTAGATGGCGGTGGATTCTATCCACAAAGTAAAGCGGTACACACGGGTTTACCCAAATACCGTGGCAATAATAAATAATATTGGTAACATGGCCCTGTGGACAGCAAACGTAGCAAATTTAAAAAATGTGCAATGTGGGTCTAGCTATAGCACGGGCTCGCTTATCAACGCGTCCAACTGAGCGTTTCCTAATATGAGAACAATCAGACATAATCAACACTATCAGATGTATAGCCCTGACCCTTCACAAAAAAATAACAATCAGATGTGTTTACCTTTCATTATATAAAATTTACACTTTCTTTTAAAAGATCCAACATTTTCAGATTCCCTTATGCCATTTGGCAGTTTATTATAAAGTTTAAAACCTTTCACAAATAACGACTTCATTGATGCGCTTTTGCCCCTAAATTCAATATTCACATTATTATTTAAAACATGCCATGGTGTTGTGCGAATATATATCTTTTACCATAACAACTTTACAATTTAAATATTCAGGCAGCATGTTTAACATTTTGTAAATAAAGATTAAGGACAAATAGTGCACCCTTACTTCAACATTCATAAAATCCAAGTAAGTGAGCATTGCACATATTGGTTTATATTTGTTTCGTCCTATTATAATACGCATTCCTCTATTCTGAAGTTTTTGTAAAAGAGACAGGTCTGATTTATTAGTTAACAATACATAACGAGCTGATTCTGAATATCGCATGTATTATAGATTTTGTGATAATAAACTATTTTTAGATAGATCCACATCACACACATTACTTACCCTGCCAATACAGCCTTTTCTTGCAGACTTCCAAGGCTTTGAATCCACCACTGTCTCCTTCCATAGGTAAGTCTGGGGCTTCAACAGCAGCTAATGTTTAGCAGTGAAATATCGTCCTCCATCTGGTGTTATTTTAATGAAAGTGTCTGGGACGCGCAACATATTAGAAGAAATTGCAACACCGTCGCCGAATTTGGCTGATCAGGATGTGCCATGTGCGTTTTTACACCTTGTTATATATTATACCACGTGTACATAATTAGGTGTGAGCTGGAAATTTAGAGTTGCGAAGCGAAACTTTAGGGATATGTTCAGATAACCCTCCTTAAAACGTTGACTGAAAGTTTCCAATCGCTCCGTCATGGGATACTCCTGGTAGTTTTTGTGAATACAATACCTCCAGATCAACGCTGCAATTAACAATATCAAAAATATATAATATTTTATTTTAAGTAGGATCCAGTTTTAGTTTGATTTAATTTTTGTTGCTCAACGTCTCATATTAATGCACTAAGGTTATTCGAGACGATGAGTACAAAAACAAATAAAAACTTGCCTTATGCTGAATTCAAACCCACGTCCTTGTGGAGCCATACGCTTCGGAACAGCATCCTAATCAATAATCATATGCGCCACTGCGGACGGCCGGACGGCTCGCAGTTTAAAATCCGGCCGATTACTTATTTTTGGGAATAGATTATTTGCGCCAGCATGCACCAAAAAACGACGTTTAATGTGAAAAACCAGTCACACTTTGCTTCAATTTAAAAAAAAATAGTGTGATAGAAAAAAACACCGTATGTACGTTATGTTATATCCATCATACAAGATAAAATAGTTAAACATTATTTAGTCTACGAAATCCACGGGTTTAGGATAACACCTGATATTTGTTGCGCGTCGCCATTCAGCTAAAAACACTCTGATCAACCAAACCTTTGGGTTTCTAGGCCAAACTGTTCATACACGTGCACACCCTGCTGACTACATGCGCACAAGAACCAGAGCGCTTATGTTATTTGAAAGAACGACGCGTTTCTTCAATAAATAATGAGCGTTTATACCTTACAAGTCTTTTTGAAATCTAGTAAGAACTAAGAAGAAGTAAGAAAATTACAAGGCAGCCGTACAAGGTGCTTTTCATACGTTCGTTCGTCGAGCGTTTCACAAAGAACAAACACACTCTTTGAATACGGTTCGTAGCAGGTCGAGTACAGTGACCGGGGCACTGAATATTGTAGAACAGTGGCGTGGCGTGGCGAACATACAACATACCCAAGGCACCGATACCAAAAGGAATAAAAAGGGTGCAATGACCCAACCTTCAAAAACTTTTTAATAAAATATTATGTTTGACTCTACTTTATATTGATTATTTCAATTGTTAAAAACACACCAACTAGATTCTATAGCTTGTTAGCTGCTCTGCCTGTATTGTAAAAGCTTGTCATGGTTTAGTTTAAAAGTAAGCCTACAGACTGTTAAGACAAAATGCATGATGAATATTATTCAGTGATCTCAACTATAGTTAGGAACTACAGGTGGCAATCAACAATTTTGCAGTATGCAACGATATGACCTCCTGTATTGAACCCTTGGATTTTAATTATACTATTTTTTTATTTAACGTCTATCATATTCAGTTAAAACATAAACAAAGCAGTAGCACCAATTATTAATTTTACAAAACTCAAATTAACACAAATGCAGGTGAAACAAATAAAATAATTCCAAGTGTTTTGTGAATATCATTATCCCCCCCAAATACAAAAAAAAATTGTAAACAAAAAAAAACGCCAGCCATGCTCTTCTTCAAAAGTCTTCGGCTGTGAATGCTGTGAGATATAGAAGTTGAACCAAACATTTCATTCTTTCTCCCTAGTTTCGCATTGAAAAGAAGTAAGATCATTTCGCCTGTTGACGAGCGCCAAGCCAACCATTTTCGTGGTAAAAAAAGTAAAAATTTTAAACTCAAAATCATAAAAAAATTACTTTGCCATTGACTTTTTAGAGTTCTCGTAATGAATCAAATTCAATGGCCAAGATTTTTTTTATGATTTTGAGTTAAAATTAAAAAAAAAAATTTACCACGAAAATTGTTGGCTTGCGCTCGTCAACAGGCGA
Organism: Sweltsa coloradensis; assembly: GCA_024449915.1. Taxonomy (NCBI): domain Eukaryota; kingdom Metazoa; phylum Arthropoda; class Insecta; order Plecoptera; family Chloroperlidae; genus Sweltsa; species Sweltsa coloradensis. The sequence goes on from JAMZAV010002653.1 coordinate 223,102, forward strand.
ATTAATGATCTTACTTATTTTCAATGCGGAACTAGGGAGAAAGAATGAAATGCTTGGCTCAACTTCTATATCTCACAGCATTCACAGCCGAAGACTTTTGATGGAGAGCTTTTTACAAATTTTTTGTATTATGGGGGAATATCACATCTTTTTGTTGTTTGTTTCTTATCAAGGCGTGAAATACGTGAAAAGGTGGATACAGTGCCTTTAAAACAGATTGTCTAGAAACAAAAGCTACCATCTTTATCTTTGTTTACAATCTGTAGTTGGCAATATACAATGCTTTTTATTAAATTTGTTACGGTTAATGTCGTCTTGAGTTTTTGTGTGAATGATTTGTTTACTGGACTATCTAGGTGCCCGTTAGGGCGCCGCAGCCAAGCCGCGGTGCGCTACACACTCAAGCACCTTATACACCAAGTAGAGTTGGTGGTGATTTCGAGGTGTTACCCAGCCGTCATGTAACGTGATGTGAACTTGAAAACTATCACAATCGAGGGATTTAGGTACCTGACAACACATGCCAAATTTTATTGGGGTACGACCATTCCTTCTTGGTGAAAAAATGTCTTCAAACATGCTCAAAATCACTTTAAGGATGTTAGCTACTGCTAGCTACTGCTACTGCTAACATCTAATACGTCGGCCCGCGATTCTGACCAGACGGGTGGGGCTACAATGTTCATATTTTACATGGACATTAAGGTTATAGAAATATAGTCTCTTTTGAAAAAAAAAGTTGAAAAAGTTTGTTGGAAGGCTTCCAAATAAGGTTTTAAAATAAGCCTTAAACACTTGGCATATAATCAACAAGTAACCATAGTTACTTGACACTTGTTGACGGTATAAGCAGAGTTAGGCGGGAAAGTGCGATACGTAAACAAATGGCGGACATTTAAAATTTTTCTTCTTTGTGTGGAACGAGAAAAGGTGTCATTATACTCTCATAAAACAAATCAGAAACCGTCCCTGGCCTAGGCCCAGATGTAGAAAATTATTTATAATACAACAGTGTAGGTCTAAAGTTCCATTAGGCTATAGGACTAGATAAATAAATACTTACACTACATGTTTGACAAGCCCTAGGCCTTTCTTAGCCAACCCTAGGCCAGCACAACCTTGTTTTGACACTTCCCGCACAAATAACTAGTTTTGATTACTACAAGCCTAATGCAGATAAACAATGGTATGATAGTCCTAGGCTATTCCAAAATTTACGACAATAATAAGATTTTTACCTCACTTTAATAAACTCACGCAATCTCCTGTCACTTTTAATAAAAATGTAAAACAAAAGATGGTGAAAATTTTCAATATTCTTCTGATTATCTGATGATTTACATGGCTGTGGGTCAAGGCCGTCTAGATATATCGCTTCCCTCGTGTGGGTGCAGTGAAATAGGTGTAAAATTACATTAGTTGTGCGTTTGTTGTTACATGGGAAAGTTTTAATAGGATGTGAGTTGCCTAGACTTAACCAGTCCTTATACCGTCGTTATACCATGGTTATACCACCTATACCCAGGATGTACATGAATCCGGGCCTAGATATTTTACATCCTATTGTTATTGCTAATACCATAAAAATTAAATCAACTTTGATAAAAATATTATAGTTTAACAAATAATTTTGTAATGGAACTTGAAAAAGTAATAAGATCACACACATAACAAAAACTTGTAGAAATACAGCCAAACCTTACACACTCAAAAGGAATGAGATCTAAAAAAAGGGCCAAGCTCATCTACCCTTCCACATTTGCGCATTCTTAATTCATAAACGTACAGTGTCCCATAACAGCATCCTCGAAAAGCTTGGCAAAATAGAATTTGCATGTTTACGTTTAAATTAATTACAAAAAAAAGAACTTGGATAAACTACTACGTTAAATTAATAATCGCAAATTCTATTTTGCCAAGCTTTTCGAGGATGCTGTTATGGGACACTGTACGTTTATGAATTAAGAATGCGCAAATGTGGAAGGGTAGATGAGCTTGGCCCTTTTTTTAGATCTCATTCCTTTTGAGTGTGTAAGGTTTGGCTGTATTTCTACAAGTTTTTGTTTAACACATTGACGCATAGTTTCTTTCAGCAAATAAAATATTCAAATTGTATTAAATACGACCTAACGTTTTTCCCAAAGTTCAGGGTGGTAGGAAACAGTGGGGGTTAAATATCGCTTGCCTCCCGGCGGATTATTATTTGTCATGCCGTACCATAATGCCAAATTTCATGCTGACAACTCATTTCATGTAAGTTTGTAACTACAACTTCATGGTGAATGCTGAAATCAAGGTAAAAATAATAATATTTATTAGGGATGGGGGTTGAAAAAATGTGGTTTTTTGAAATGAGAATAACCCGATTGGGTTAAAACACATAACCATAATTTCAATAACTAATTTGAATAAAAATTCAATTTTAAGTTATTAGACCTATGAATTATTCCAATTTTAGGGGATTATTTAAGGAGTGTTGGGGGTGGAATATCGCTTGCCTTTCGGCGGATTATTTTTCATATTATTATGTACCATCATGCCAAATTTCATGCTAATAACGCATTCGGTGCCTTCATGGTGAATGCTGGAAATCAAGGTAAAAAACTATTAGGGATGGGATGGGGGTTAACAAAATGTGCAGATTTATATAATGAAAATAGGCCGATTGGGTTAAAAAAACATTAAAACATAATTTTAATATCTAATTTGAATAAAAATTCAATTTTGGATTAGAGCTATGAATTATTCCAATTTTAGGGGTGTGTTTTTTTTGGGTGTGGAATATCGCTTGACTCTCGGCTGAAGTATATGAGTGTGAGGTACATCTAAGTGTGGTTCAAGTTTCATATTTCTAAGATGTACCGTTTTCTCTGTAGGCCTTCCTCTTTGTGAGAACCCCCCCAAACCCCCCCCACCCACCCAGCCAGCCGGGAAAGGGTTTCGACCATGTTGAGGCACTTTTTTAACACAGAACGGGTTATTGGATCGGGCTGATTTTTTTTTGTAGGTCATGGACCACATATGTCATATACCGAGTTTCAAGATTGTAAATATTTCGGGGTGGCGTGTGCAGTTAGCTGAAACCCCCCCAACTCGGGTAGGAGTAAACAGGGT